>JAOXNR010055003.1:0-11686 GCA_028571225.1 Parsonsia alboflavescens | reverse complement strand
AGGATTTAGTTTACCGTTAGTTGACTAACTACTGTACTCATTAGTGTGCACGGTCAAGCACACACTATCATTCCTCTTTATATGTATGTGTGATTCATTATTATATATCATTACTTGTTCTAATATCTAATATCTATTATATATTTTTAAAGTAGTGACCTTTGATCAATTCATCGGTTGCGAAATTTGAAATTTTGTTTTGTCAGACACCCTTGTCACATATTTTTGTTGATAATTTAGATATTAATAAAAAGAAAATCGTCCACAAATATAATATTTCATATTTAATGAATATTATTTTTTATAATTATTAAACTTAAAAAAATCAATATTTAAGGAACTTTTTTTTATGTAATTATTAAACTCTAAAAAAATATATTTAAGCAACATAATCATTCATATTAAATAGAAAAATAAAAGTTACTTTGAAATTAAATGTCATATATTAAGATTATTTATTTATTTTATTTGTAAAATTAAAAATATAAATAGAAATATTTTCTAATCATCTCACAATCACATAAATTATAAGAAAATTAAATTTCAACTTTCTTCTTTATCTTTATACCTTTTTAAAAATATACGTTCAATTATTCTTTTCAAAATAATTATGCAAATGTCACGATATGTATTATGCATCAAGTGCCCCTATTGAAAATGGGATTGACCATCTATCCCAAAGGAACTAGGGTTATATTTCTCTCTTATTCTCATTCAAGAATTCTTATGTATTGTCACGCTCTTTTAAGACTTCCAAAAATGGACAAATTCCTTTTTTTAAGAACAAAGAGAAGATTTGTCACCATAAAAGGATAATGATAATCCCAAACTACTTCATTTATTAATTTCATAGTAATAAAAAAAATCCATGTAATACATCGACACCAAACGCTAGCCATGTACTGCTGGATTGTAAATTTCCTTTATTCAGAAGACCTTTTTTCCCATGCACAGTTTTACATGGAAAAAGTGAACTTGCTTAATTTGGCCCTTTAATTTCCTTTCTCTAGAATAAGAAAATCAACGGTGTAACATCTAGTGTAGTCCATCTGTAACAGAGTGGAAATACAAAATTACAACAAATCAAAATTTATCAAAAACCTTCTTGATCTACAAGGGATGAATTTGTGAGAATCTTAAATCACAGTACTTATTAGCATAATTACCCGTATAATTCCCTTCAAGGACAACCTAATAGTGAAGGTGAAAATCAAAGGTACTAAGTTTGAATTTCATTACCATGTTCACAGATAATGATTAAAAGTTCAAAAAAAAAAAAAATTTACTGGATTAACGCATTATTTTTCATGGGTTTTGATTTATTAGTGTGTTTCTTTTTTTCTCTATTTTTTTTTTAAAAAATCACATCCATAGAAAATTGATTTTTTTTCTTTTGTCTTTCTTCCTTTAGTTTTTGAATTTGAGAAGAACAAAAGAGGGGAAAATACGAAAATTTCAAAACTCTTGAATAATTTGGATTTTGGTTCAAAATTATCTATGTTTTTTATGTTTTATGTAAATAAATGTAAACAATTTGAATTGATATACAAATTCCTAAATTGGAAATTTGTGAATCTCTTACTTCGGGTAATGTTATGGAGTGCACTCCATACGAAATATATAATTAAATCTCTAACAGTCAAAATTAAACGTCAATATCTAATTTTATTTAAGAAAATAAAAATCTTCAATAAAAAATTTTTTTAAAAAAATCTACTTTATATATTATATCATGAAATAATAAATTAAATCCCAAAGGTATTGGATCAAATTTATTTTATTTTATTTTTTTTTAAAAGTTAATTGTTAACAAATTAACCATACAATCTATAGCATTTTTGCTCTTACTTTACTATCTAACTTTATTCCTCCAAATTATAAATTTGATTTTTGCAAAGAAATATTTATATATAAAATTTCATTCCAAAACTAAATCTCCACGTCGCAATTTGACCTCAGTCTAATTCATTACTTATTTATCTTTATCAAAAAAAAAAAAAATGCTGGAAAATTTATCTTCATGATTAAATCTTATGTTGAGAAAGAGATCCTAAATTCTTGAGATTCCGGCACTTCTATTGCCTTCTTCTATTTTTTAATCCTATCAACCAAAATCGGTTAACTAAGGCTTCAAAAAAACATAATTAAGTCTTTCAACTAAATAATAATCCTGAGACCGGAGAGAAACCTCTTCTAATGGTAACTTACCCTGAGAAAGAGATCAAACCATTCCCGCGAATCCAAAGTACTAATAATAATAATAATAATCACACAGAAATTAAGCATCAAATATATAGAGAACGGATTACAGAAGCAATCAATATTGCCACGGCTGAAAAGGAAAACCCTAGGATAGTAGTGTTTCTCAAATCAAATCAAATCATTAATATTTAATAAAAATGGCAACTGGTAATTAAACTCAAAAAAATACTGCATAATAATATACTTTTAGACTATAGAGCCTCAGGTAATATAGAATGTTCTTCGTCGCAATGACAAGACTAGAAATAACAATCAGTCGCATCTCAAAAAACCTCCGGAGGCTGCAGACACTGAAGATTGCAACTGGAGCAGGTGGTGATAGCAGTCCGCCGCCGTAGGCCGCTGCTCCGGGTTCTGGTCCAAACATCTGTTCTGTAGGTCTCTGAGCAATTTCGGTATAGCCACCAACCCACAGGTCTTAACCAGCTGACCCACACCCCACACATCCACCTTCACTCCGTGTAAACCCCTCCCCATTTCCGGAGCGTGCCTCCCACTTGCCGCCCCTCCATGGGGGTATATCTGTGGCGCGCTCACCGCCTCATCAAACCCGCTCACGAACCATTCGTTCTCTCTGTCAATTCTCTTCATCACCTTCTCCCAACTCAAATCTCTGTGCATGAAGGAAAGATCATGAAGGGCAACTAATGCTTTCGTCACGTGCTTTAAAGCCTCGATTAGTCGATCACAGTTTGTTGGCTTGAATCTGCAGCATCTTGGCTTGAATACCAATGCCAAATCTTTCTCACACGATTGAACAACGAATTCAGTGTGTGGGATTCTTCGGTCCAGGAAATCATATATTTCTTTTACTGCAGCCCATCTCTTCTTGGCCGAGAAGAATCTGATCACCGTGTTGGGGGTCATTTCCATAAGGTTGCCGCCCCCAAAATCAATTCTCTCGAAGTCGCTGCAGGGAAATGTCTTGAATGAGTTTCCATTTCCATTACCCGTGTTATTGCAGCAACGCTCAGCTAACAAGGGTAATAATCCTGCAATTCTCCAACACGGAATTAGGGCTTTTAGCCTTTCTGCTGGTGTTGAAAGGTCCACCGTGTAGAGATCTGTTCTGATAATGCGATCTTGTGTTCGGCTTATTGCACAAAACGTTACCATGTAGCCGACTGCATAATAGCCCAGAATATACGGAAGGTCATTAAAAGTCCACAACAGCTTCTCCACGATTGAAGAAGAAGGATCAATATGGCCTTCTCTTAACTGATCCGTCTCCTCACCTCTCCACAAGCAAAAGTTCCTCAAGAACGCCGTCAGGTTCGGCCACTGATCCTGCATTGTTTCAGCCAATGGCGAAGTCCCTTTTCGAACGAATACCATTTCGATTGAACAGAATTTGGAAACTATCCTGTTGATGCAATCATCCCAGAGGCCAATGAATGCTTCTCTACAGGTAGCAGTTGGTCCAGCGACACTAGGATTTGATCGCATAGTTGCGCTGAAGATGTCATAGATGATTGCCCTACAGTCCAATAGTTCAACCGAAGTAGTAAAGAATAGTTCTTTCCCTTGAGGTAGGTCTTTGTAAACATCCTTCCGCAAAGGGAACCGGAGTTCCTCAGGCGGCGGTTCTTGCAGGAGCCAGGAGAGTTCAAACAAGCTTGGAAGCGTTGGTGAAGGAATCCGCAGGCAACCCACGTAATACTCGGTGGGATCTTGATATTCCCACTGCGGAATAGCTGCAGCAACATAACTATTCAGAAGTGATGGTGTCCATTGAAGCCTCACGGACAAGGCATGGGATAAAAAAAAGATAAATGCTACCAATTTTAGGATAATTATATACAAAATAATTATGTGATAGGCTGATACAGACTTACATCTGATGGAGAGATCAATAGAAGGCTGCTGAGCTCTTTCGCCAGAACCTGCAGGGTAGAATATATAGGTTTATGTTAATTTTAAGGACATGAATTTGCCCTGAAAGGTTGAAATGGGTATTTGAAGGACATGAATTTGTCCTGAAAGGTTGAAATGTGTACCTGCAGGAATAGGAGTAGGAGCTGAGAAGGATTTTCTTCTGCCAAAGACTTTGACTTGCTGTCCAGGGAGGAATCTATCAACGGAGAAGCCCTTGAGAGGTCCCTCCTCAAAGGCTTCCATGGCGCAAGCAACCATGGAATCGTCCAAGAAAGTAATTTCATCAGCGTTCAGAAAATTTGAGCCTTGAAGCTTCAGACGGCCCCTATGATGCTCGCCTTCTTCAGCCCACAAGCTCACTGATTCTTCCCATATCATTCTCATCTTACCAATTCGACGAAGTTCCTTTGAAGAAGATGGACCGGCTACATCTATGGAACTCTCAAACCCTAATAGGTCCCCCCTTGCACCATGGAGAAAAGATTCACTTCCACTGGTCAAACCTAACTGTTTCGCCCTTGCTACTGGATATGTATAACAAACAAGCAACCGCTTTTTCAGTATAAATATAAATAAATTAAATAAATAGAATAGGTTACATTAACAATTTGTCGCCTTTTTTTGGGAATTCGTTAGCACCCAAGAAAAAACAGTGGGAAAAAAAAATTCAAATTCAGTTTTTAATATCTACTGTTACTACTGTACAAGTGATCTCGTCAAACACTTACCAGAGAACGGAAGGTCTTCTTCTCGGAAAGTAGGAGGGGGTAAAGATGACGTGGCAGCTTTTCGTCCATCGTCACCAACGCCAGAGGAACCTCCTCGGTTATGAGAACCTCTCATTCTTGAACCCATGAATTGAGTCAATTCCTCAAACACTTCTTCATCAAATGAAGCGGGCAACCTACGAAGTTTCCTTTCAAAAGGCGAAAGCCTAAAATAACTCTTGCCAACCTGCTCTCGCTCTCCACCTCTCTCCCACTCATAAACCTTCCTGAATTCTCCCAACATATTGTCCCACTTAGTGCCAGCAGTCTTGGCATCTCGATTGACCCCATGCTTGTTCAAGAATTCAGCAACTTCTCTGTCCTTATCAGCTCTAGTCTTTCCCCTACCAGTCGTGGAAACAACTTCACCTCCCGTAGTAATTGGAGCACCAGAGCCCTCGTGAGCCTCGGACGACCCACCAAGATACTGAACCTTCCATGCCCTTGCCAACCATAACATCTCGTTAGGTTTCCATACTGGGCTCACGTACTTCCCTTTTCGGAATTGCCGATGGAATTGATGATGCCCCTGATGATCCGATTTCGTGGTCTCCTGGCCCGAGGCGGCGGAGAGGGATGATGGGCGTGGAGAGTGGGAAGGTGATGAAGCTGTGTCCGACGATGAACCAGCCATACTATGAGGTAGAATTTGGGCGGGGTTGTTTGCTGGTTGTGTAATTGGGGATGAGCTTGCTTCCCCGATCAATATATCTGTTTGACTGTGCTTTTGCTGCAGTTGCGGAGAGGCTGAGGATATTGGTTTCCATTGGCTAGCTGTATATCTTGGTCTCTTTGGATTCACAGATTCAAAGCGTTGATTATGCGGCTGCTCGAAAGATCCGCTTGGCGTTAGACCGGCTGTGATAGAGATAAACTGATCGACAGTGGCCACGACCACCGGAGAATGTTGGTGGGTTGGTTGTTGCTGGGTTTCTTGGGATAATTTTTGGTTTGGGTCCTCAGGTGTAGATGATAAATGCTGCTGCTGCTGGTTTGGCTGTTTTTTCTTGGTATCTCCTTTGTTCTCACTCATCTTACATGGGCCCAGAACGAAATCTTAAAACGACAACCAGAACAAGAGGAACCGCACCATTACAGTAGGACTAGTTCGGTTCTCTTCAAACTTTGTAGTAAGAAGCTCATAAATACTACCAACTATAGCTAAGTAGTACTCTTCTTCAATCTTCATCCCTCTTTTCTGTCGATTTTTTCTAAGAATTAAAAGGAGGAGGGGGGGGGGAGCGGGGGAGGGGTTACTTTTGGACCTGAAAATTTAATCTACGTTGGTTTCAAAAGGGAAAGAAAAAGTGATTATTGTTGATCTTGTTTGTTTGTTTGCTAGCTTGTTTAAAACCTTGAAAGCAAAAAGCCAAACTAAACGCACAAAACAGCAGAAAAAGTCGAGAGATTGTGGAACCTGCTGTGAATAGGACGTCTCGGTTAAGATCAGCTGGTAAAGAAAAAAGAGGTCCATTTAGAGAGAAGAGATAGTGATGGAGAGAGTACAGTTTGAACAATATTTTGAAGCTGATTTAAAGTAATGATTGTACTGAGCAACTGAGAAAAAACGCGGCTGCAGAAAATTTAACTTGCATTCCCCTTTTGCCTTTTTAACACTTCAATTAATGAGAAGTGAGAAATTCCCGTGGTTAAAAAATTAAAGAGAAATGGCCTCCGACTTCTCGCGAGTGAGGTTTTGAAGTTGTTTGACTGTTGTGGTAGTAGTATTAGGGAGCTGAGGAAGAAGGGGATGATTTGTCCTTTTTTTTTTTGCAGTGCGAGATGATGTGGACAGTTCAAATCGATTGCTTTGGTGGACTCCCGATTTCCACACTCCCTTTCCTTTCCGTCGCCTTGGATTTTTTTTTTTTTTTTTAATAATCTTTCCCCGTAATGGAAAGATAGAGCGAGCGGGGAAAGGAGTCCATTGTTCTCTCTCTGCCTGTGTTTCTGCCTCCGTCTCTCTCTTTTCTCTCTCTCGTGAGGCGGAGTCAGGCGGCGCAGAAGAAGCGGCACCAAAAACACGAGCTGGCAGCTCCGTCCGGCCGCCAACTTTTTTCTCTGGGTCTGTATATCTTTCTTGAATCATTCAATTCGTACTCAGCGTGGAATTCAATAGCCTTTATGCATCATTTCTGTTGACCATGTTCGTTTTTTTTCTTTTTCGTCTAATTCCCGTTTTTTCAACCCTTCTTCCTGCAGTTTTCGTATATTCATTGCTTCCTATATACATTGGTAGCACCGTCTACTCGGCAATAGGCAATATCGGTGTTTTTAAATCTTTTAATTTGTTTTATATTATACACGTTCCGATTCAAGTAAATGTCATCTTATCTCCTTTAAATTTATTTTACAAAAATTTTATTTTATGAGTATTTATTATCATTTTTTTATTCTTATCATTATAATATATTTCTTATTTCAATTTCCTACATAAATTGATTAAAGTTTCTTTTTTAATTAAATTAATATATTTTTTTGTATTTTTAATAATTATATTTCTGACTGAAATGACATATATTATAAACTAAAGGGAGTGTATTGCTTTACATAATTTCATTTGTATTTATTATTTTTTTCAATTTTACCTCATTAGATCTTTTTTAATCTAGTTTTCTAATTAGTTTGACTAAGATTTTTTAGACATTTTAATTATAACAATACTTAGTTTTTTTCCCATTCTTAATAAGTGTTAAAAATATTAAATAACTTATATAAATATATATATATATATATTCTATATTGGAGGAAGTATGAAAACATTCCATCCTTTTACTAAGTTTTAACTCTTCTCCATGGATCATGTTGACTTTTCATTTTTCCTTCTTCTTCTGTTTCTTTTCATGCAGTATGGGTCTTGCATTTTATTTTATATTATATATTTATATATATATATATATATATATTCATATAATTTTTAATCTTACGAATAGCCTCTTGCAAAGAACTTAACCCAAATTCTTGCATTATGGTTTTCCTTTTATCGACTTTTTACAAAATATAAATATATATATATATTAATTTCATTGCCCCTCGTAAAGTACTCCTTTCATCCTTTGTCCTATGGAGAAATATATTATTACCATTTTTAATTATTCTTAATTTGACAGAAAATTAAAACATAGGAATCGTGGAATTTAAAAATAAAAGTAGTCCTTCCATATCACTTGTCCTTCCGCGAGTGGCCCTTGCTTTTGCATGTAAAGCCGGCAACATATAATGTTGGGGACAGAACAAGGAGTGAGACAGCAAAATCCATCCATCAAACACCTTACGTGCACTGCATATTACTTACATTGTCTCCATATTTCTGTGGAAAAATTTTCTGTAATTTATAGTTACATCTTATTTCATAAACTATTCAAAGAACTCTAAGGCAAAACTTAATAATAATTATAATAGATTAATGTCGAGAAAATTAGTTCAATTTAAAAAAGGGCATTGGGTGGGGAGAACTGAGACAGCAGTAAACCGTTAAGAAAAGGGATCAAAAAGGGTCAAAGGAAGGAGTGGAGAGAATAGGGAGACACAGAATGGCAAGTAAATGACATCTGCTTCACTGGACAAACCCGTCTGATGGCCCTACCTTTCGTAGGACGGCGACGAACTTCCTTTATACATAAAGTGTAGGCTGCTTTTTCCACAGCTCTTACTGCTTTCTTTGCTTCCCGAGCTTCCTCCGTCCTTCACTGTGCCATGTTTCGAGATCTATTTGTATAAAGCTTTTCATTAATTTATAGAATTTAGTACAATATAATTAATATGGCAATTATCACTAAACATTTTCTGCAGCTTACACAGAATAAAAGAGTAATATGATCTATTTAATGTAATCTACGTTGGCCGCTGGGAATGCACTTGCTTTCACCAACATTTTTCAAGCTTTCAGCAGATCTTCTGCTTCTTTCCTTTTTTTGCTTTTCTGAACCTTCAATTAGTGAGTGTGACTGTGTGAGCCACCAAACATGTCTTCTGTGTAAACTTGATCAACCTAGTACTTGGGCAGGGACAGTTGTAATGGTTAATACTAATGTAAGGTCTCTTAAATGTTTGAACACTCGATCGTCACATTTTTAAATATTTTATCTCATTGCAATTCATCTTATGCTTAATAAAATGTGATATAGATTAATATTTCTTTTACTTACATCACATGTACACACTTTGATTTGATAAAATAAATAAAAAATGATAAAATGCATTTGACTTTATTTTAAAAAATATAATATTCAATTTTACATAATATAAAATAGAAATAGGAAATTCAAAAGTGTGTATAGCCTTATTTACTGCAACCTTAAGTTATATTTCTTCCTTTTGAAATTGAATATTCCATTTTGACTTATACAAATTTTAAGTTAACTTAGTTCTTTTTACTCTAAACAATATCAATTTCTTAACAAAATTTTAACTAATTTAAGAAATTAGACATTCTTTTATAGATTTTGGATGGAGGGAGTACTTATTTTAAAATACAATGATTTACTGGAAGAGGTTTTAATAAACTTCCCATATCCACTACATACATAATTGGTTTAACCAACAATGTAACTCTTAAAGTTGCCGGTTTTTTTTTTTTTTTCCAGTTTGATCATTAAATTACAAAATCAATCAGTTTAACCATTATATTTTGGATAATTTTCAATCTGAAGGGAAAAAAAAAAGGAAAGAAAAAGAAAACAGGTTTGGTAGTATTAATCATGGAGTTCAAGAAAAATTAATAGTTTTAGTAATTTATTATTTTATGTAAACGGGCATTTAACCTATTTGGTCCCACATATTTAGGCCAAACTATAGTATGATCTCATAATCTTTTTTCCAGTCATTATGGTTGCTCAATATTTTATGGGCAGCTATTATGATCCCAATTACTATTTTCAAACAAAACACTAGTTTTTAACTAGTCATTTAGAGGCAAAGAATAACATTTTATGAGGAAAATTGTCAATATCATCTTTATTCTCAAAATCTAACTAATCATTTTTGGAATTTTTTTTTTTAAAAAGATGCATTTAGATTAACAAATTCAAATAAATTAACTGGACAACCAAAATTCATTCACAATCATTGAGTTGGTTGGATTTTGAGTAGCAGAGATGAGATGGATAAGTTTGAATTCAAAAAGTTATCTCGTACTAGTACAATGATATGTTCCAATCAGTATTTTGATAGAAAAAATAATAGTTGAAACTAAAATAGTTGTCCATAATATGTTAAGAGATTATAATGGTTGTCCATAATATATTAAGGGAGTATAACAATTGAATAAAAAACTTATGAATCATATTATAATATGATCAAAATATGCAAGTTGAAATGGCTAACTGTCATTACGAATCCGAGGGAATAATAACAAATGAAGAAGTCATCTTTTCTGTTGGGCCTTTTCCTCTTTTTTTCTCCCAAATGGGCTGTAATCTTCAATTTTATTAGATAAGAAGCCTCTTGGGCTAATCTTCCTAGGCCCATAGGAAACCCAAGAAGCTCAAGCACCATTCGAGCTCTTGGATCTTTTTTTTTTTTTGGTTTATTTGTGTGTAAAATTCCCATCCCAAAAATTATGATTTTGTTTTTTTTTATTTCGATTGATCATTTAATTCATCTTACTATTTAAAATTATATATAATTATTTTATGAACTTACTTTAGCATCTCATTTAAATAGTCCGATTGGGAACCTCGAGTCATAGAACTAGATATTCGAGTCACTGAGGGTAAATTAGATAATTTTGAAAAAAAAAATTAAAAAAGTAAAAGAAAAAGTATTGTTGCAAGAAATTTGATGATTTTGTGTATGTGGCTTCAATTTTTTGATAAAATCACCCAAAAAATGGAAAGAAAAAAAAAGGAAAGTTAAATCACTCTATACCACAACAAAAGTCCTTGGTGGTTATGTTTTTTTCCCCTTTTTTAATTATAGTGATCAAAGTAACTTTTATGATCTAAAGTTGGAAATATGTGAAACTCTTATGTAGTGAGGTTCATAAAAAATTATAATGGTCAAACATACTTTTTGGACGTGTTCTGTTGAATATCAATTGGTCATCCAAAATTTGTCCACAGAATTATCACTAATTGTTGGGTCGAGAAAAGCAAGTATCACTAATCAGCAGAATTTTCAAGCATTTCAAATTTAAAAGATTTATTATATCTACTCACTTAAGTTCAAATAGAGATGGAATTCTAGATAAAATCAATATTGTAATTACTCTCTCCATCATTAAATATAAGTCATTTTAATTAATTAGATATTTGAAGGTATTTTTCTTATATTATCCACTTTAATGATATACTAAAATGTTTTTAGATTTTTTGAAAGAATGATAAGAAGTATTTAAGAAATAAATAAATAAATAATTTTTTTTTGAAAAAATAATGATTGATGACTCAGGGAGTATATATATAATTTTTTTCAAATGTCATTAATCTAACCTATTAAAAATGACCGGTAAAGAACACCTTTTGTTTCTATTGAGTGCTTAATTTAAAAATTCCACTTAATAATCTAAGTGGGGAGTTTGACTAGCTGCAATTGGACCTGTTCCTCGTTCGGCAGTATAATTTTCTCGATCTCAATGCCCTTTTGGCTTTAAGTAAAGACCTTTCGTTTTAGGGTAGAATTTCCCCTGTTTTATCTATGAACCAAACTGCCGTCGCCGGCTGTTAATTCTAATCCGACAACCACTACAGTACAAATATACTCACCATCAATGTTTTCAGAATCGGACCGGTCATTGAACCGGAAAAGTTACTGGTTTAAGGTTTAATGGTTCAACCGTAATT
>JAOXNR010055002.1:0-11688 GCA_028571225.1 Parsonsia alboflavescens | reverse complement strand
GTGGAAGGAAAATGAAGCAGAGCAACCACCATCACACCACCAAAAAAAAAAAAAAACAAAAACAAAAATAAGCAAAGCAACATCGCACCCATCACCACTCTCTACTCCCACCGCACCTTTTCAACTACCCAAAATTGCAAAAGGAAAGCCACCCACCACCACCCAACACCGAGCGCACAACCAAAATGGCACAAGGAAAGCCAGAGAAGGATGAGAGAGAGAGAGGAGGAGGAGAGATTTGCCTTCTTCCTGCAAGATTTGCCCCTAAAAACTTGCTTTTTTTTTTCTTTTTTTAAAAAAACGACTTCATTTTGGCTAGGGGCACAAGAAGCCCCCACGTGAATTCGCACATAATAGAAAGGTTCAATATATATATAGAGGTTGGCCATTACATGCGATGCCGCACACAGAGAATGTGTGAGGCAAAGATGGACGACGTCGTTTCCTTTCCAAAAAAAAAAGAAGCAAAGCAACACGAAGAGGCAAATACACTGACTGTACTGTGCACCGTCTCCTACACCCCTGCCACCTACTGCCATAGCCACCACCCCCAAAATCTCCACCACCTCTTACACCCCCGCCACCTATTGCCATCACCACCACCCTCGCCCTAACACCCAACTCGTTCAGCACCACCTCCTACACCCCTGCTACCTACTGTCATGGCCACTACCCCCAAAATCTCCACCACCTCCTACACCCTTGCCACCTACGGCCATCGTCACCACCCTTACCCCAGTACCCATCTTGTTCCAACACCACCCATCAATGCGCCGTCTCCTACACAATTGCCACCTACTGCCATCGTCACTGCCCTCGCCTCAACACCCATCTCGTTCTCTTCCTCAGAAAGCTTTTTTTTTTCCTTTTTTTCAAAAAAACCAAAGGAAAACGATGTGGCACACAGGATTGCGATATGTGACGCCACACACCTCAGAAATATTCTATATATATATATAAACAAAATTGTCAAACTTTTATATAGGTGTAGATAATAGATAAGAACTTCATACACTTTTAGTAGATTAGTATAATGGAGAAACATTAAAAACAAAAAGGAGAAAAAAAAGTTTCTTTTGATTTAATAATATTAATGTGAAACTTGCGCATTTTTTTGAATGCGATTTTGACAAGTCTAATATATATGTGTTTGCGTGAGAATACATTTCATAATGTTAATTCAAATCAAATATCAAAAAAATAAAAGGAATCACAGGTTTTTTTTTTTTTTTTTTTTGCTTTAGAGAAAACTACGTAATTATAAATTTCTAAAAACTTCCTGATATATACGATATTGATATAATTTCTTGACTTGAGTAGCTACAAAAGTCATATATAAGGATTTTATATTTGTCATAGAATATGGTATCATATTGGAAATCATCGATGTCAAAATTTGAATTGACAATTTTAAATTCGGTAGAGTTAGCATATCAAAAAATAATTATACCCTATTGCAAAATCATTAATGTATTTGATACAAAATTAATAACCTTAATAATCAATATTATTGCATTATTATTAGGGCATTTTATCAATATAGTCTCACATATTTGGATCAAACTATATAATGGTCCACATGATTTTTTTTCTACCATTATGGTTCCATATGAAATTACGAGCTACCATTACGATCCAAACCATCATTATCAGGTAACTCCCATGGCAGAGGAGGTCACGTGACCTCCACATGTTTAAATTAAAGGGGTAAAAATATCCATTTCTGTCTTTGTTTGGTCCTTTTCAATTTGCAGAAACTTTCCTTTAGCCAAAGGGGTCTTCGTGGGACACAAAATCAAATTATCAAAGTCTCTGATCCGTGACCGGGGATTCTTATGGAAGGTCTTTCTTACCAGTCAAGTGCACCTACGACTTTCTTCTCTATTCCAAAACTTGCTAGAACTTTGGATGTCCCCATGGTTGGAAGCTTGATGTGGGGTCAGAGCAAAATTTGGTTCGAATCCCATAGCCGAAAACAAAAAGGTAGAGTCATAGTTACCCGTGGGTCATAAGCTAGTAACCAGTATTTAAGATCACCAGGGATGGTGCTTGGAAAAATCAAGAAGTGGTAGGGCTTTTCTTCCTTTGCTTCGGTTCTATTGAGATAATCAATCACTTTCGCTTTGCGAACGGGAAAGGAAAAGAGGAGACCTGCGACAAACCCCACAACAACATATTGCTCGAGGTTCGCATCTATTCCCTTCTCACATACGAGGAGGGAGAGGACAGGTAAATTTCTTATTCATTCATGGCCCTCGGCCTTTGCTCGCCAGTATATTCTGCACTTCCCCTGCAGCATTCGGCTGTTACCTAGTCCAGTAGAGACTATATTATCAGCTAGTAGACCGAGTACTAACAATTTATTCCGCATTTATTATATTCGGGAACAATCTCAGGTTCTCAATTGATGTTCCATGTCTGACCACCACTAGAAAGTAGAAAACACTATTTTCACGTGCTCTTCTCCGATTTGTCGAAACTTAAAGAGAAAGTTGGATTTGGATTGGGAAATCAAACATGGGCATTTTTATCCCTTTAATTTCAACATGGAAGGTCCCGTGACCTCCTACGCCGTGAGAGGCCGGATAATGGTAGCTTGGATCGTAACGACAAATTGGAATGTCATATGGGACTATAATGGCAGAAAAAAATCAGGTGGGACCATTATATAATTTGATCCAAACATATAAGACTTTAGTGACGAAAATCCCTTATTATTATTGTTATTAGTCAGACCCATGGATGAAACTTCGACACTCAAGTGGATATTATTATTATTATTAGTAGTAGTATAATACCTGCACGATCCACGGAAAAATGAGAAAAGTAATTCAACAAATTACTCATCATCCGTCTAAATAAATATTTTTTTAAAATAAAAGTTCCAAAAATCAAAACATATATTTTTAATTTTTTTTGTATTATTAATAATTATTTTTTCAAAAATAAAATATTTTGTTCACCTTTTAGATTACTTCAAATAATTAAGTTCATATAAGTTAATGCAGTTTTAAATTTCATTATGAATTATTTTTTATATTGCTAATTTATATTATATGTAAATTCTTTTATTTGGTTATATTTCACAATATTATTTATTAATATGTTATCACTATTTATTTAAATAAGTTGAATGATTTTTTATTCTTACAAATTAAATAAATAAATATTACATTAAAAATATTATGATCATTTTATTTTATAAATATTTATATTTATTAACAAATTAATATTTAAATAATTTTATTCACAATATAATTAATTTAATTTATTAAATATTTATTTTGTAAACAATTTGATAAAAATATGAAAAGTCTTTTTAGAAAAATCATCTTTGATTTATCCTTAGATATATAATAAATTAAAATAAAAAAGTAGCTGCAAAAAGAAAAACAAAAACTCAACACGCCATTAATAATATTTTTGAATTATCAATAATATATTTTTTTATTATGTTATTAAAAAATTTTAATTAAAAAGGGTAAATTAATATCATTAAAGAAATATGTGGGAAGTCATTAATAATAGAGAATAAAATATAAATTAAAAATTAAAAAATATAATTAAAAAAGGAAAATCAGTGTACAATCGCTACCTTTTCAAATTAACATCTTTTCTAGAATTAAAAGAAAAAAAAAAAGAAGAAATATTTATATGTAATTTTCATTTCTTTTTTTTTGGAAAAATTCAATTAATTCTATTCATAATAGTTAATTCAATTCTTTTTAAATTTCATATTTTGGTTTATTATAGATATTTTTCAATTATATTTTACATTAAGTCTACTTTTTTATGCCTTTATATTTTATAATATTATTTAATAATATGTTATCTTAAATGAGTTGAATGGGAGAAAAAAAAAAAAAAGCAAGAAGAAAGAGTTGAATGAAGTTTTTTTTAAAGAAAATTTAAATAGTATTGAAATGATTTCTCTTTTCTTTTTTTTCTTTTTTTTGCACCAAGAAATATTATTATCACTTTGAATTATCCTTAGTGTATAACCAAAACAAAAAAAAAATTGTAACTAAAAATGTAAATCAATGTATGATCCACCACCCATCCAAATTATCATAATTGTTAAAATTTAGATTTTATATATATATAAAATCAATGAATTCTTATGATTTAGTTTTGTTATCATAAGAAATTATTTTTTCAAATTTTTTATTTATCCATATTACTTTTAAAAAACAGATAATTATTTTTTTAGTCTAAATCATGAATCATAAATTCATGACCATTATTACGTAAAATTTTGACTATTGATTTATTATTGATTTTAAAATTAATTGATAAATTAGGTTGTATGTAAATTTTATATTTTTAAAATAATATTTAATAATTTTCCTAACATGCATTGTTACCTGTCACCTATCAAAAATTAATAATTTTTCTCGAATTAAAAATGAATATATTTTCTGAACTTATATATATATATATATATATATATATATATATATATATAATCAACAAACTCTTATAATTTTTTATATTATCCAAAATAATTTTTCAAAAAATCTCTATAGTTGTCTATTTTCTTTTAAAAGATATACTTACAATAAATATTTTAAAGCTAAATATTAAAAATCCTTTTGACTTTAGGATAAAAACAAGAGTAATACATGGGAAGACATTAATAATCATTGTATAAAGTATAAAATAATAAAATAGAAAATATAAATATAAATAAATAAATAAGTTAATTTAATGTGTTATCAACTACCCGTTCAAATTAATATTTTTTCCAAAATCAAAAATTCAAAAGTAAGAAATACTTTTTAATTACTTGTTACAAAAATTCAATTAATTAATTGAATTCATATTAGTAAATATTATTTTTTAAAATTTGGCTTATTATATATTTTTCAAGTTATATTGTATTTTAATTTTAATTTTTTTTTTTTTTGGCTTAAAGAGGTTGAATAAAGTTTTTTTTTTGGCTCTAAGAAATAATATAATTAATGTGTCATTCTCCACCAGTCCAAATTATCATATATTCTTTAAATTCAAATAATGTGTCATCCTCCACCCGTCCAAATGTGTCATCCTCCATCCTTATGAATTTGAAAACTTGAATCATAACCATTATCAAGTATAATTTTAACCCATTATATATTATTGATATTTTAAATTAATTTATAAATTATATTCTATACATTGAATTTATCTCTAATCAGAAAATTTAAAGTTTAGAATCTAAATAAAAAAATATACTTTGTAAAAGTCCAAATAGCAAGCTGCCCAATGGACTTTCCAAACAAAAATAATAGAGTTAATATCATGTAGATCAATGACTCAAGTTTCAAATATTAAACTAATAAGAACAGATACTACAATTGATGTTTGCCAAAAAGTGTTGGTCGAGAAAGGTATGAGTTTTTAGGATTATCGTTTACCAATTTTATACAAGCTTTTCTCTCTTTGAACTTCTTAATCTAGCAATGTGGGACAATATTTTAGTTTCAAAACAAAACTAGCGACCACTACGAATTCAAATAATGATAGATTTTTGTACATATTAATGTGTCATCCTCCACCAATCCAAATTATCATATATTCTGTAAATTCATATAAATAAATAAATATATATATATATATATATTTATATATATATATATCACTAATAATTTTAAAAACTTGAATTGTAAAAATTATTAAGTATAATTTTAACCCATGATTTTTTAAATTAATTTTTTAAATTATATTCTATGCATTGAATTTATCTCTGATCACGAAATCTAAAGTTCAGAGTCCCAACAAAAAATATACTTTGCAAAAGCCCAAATAGCAAGCTACCCAATAGACTCTCCCCACAAAAATAATAACATTAATATCATGTGGATGAATGGTTCAAGTTTCAGATATTAAACTGATAAGAATAAATGAGAGTTTAGTCTAGTGATGTGAGACAACAGCTCTTCTTAGTCTTAGACAAAATTGTTGGTCGAGAAATTTACGAGTCTTATGATCTATCAATTTTATACAAGCTTCTCTTTCTTCGAAGTTCTTAGTCTAGCGATGTGGGACAACAGTTCGATCTTAAAACAAACCTAGCCGCTACAACGAATTAAGATAATAATAGGTTTTTGTAAATATTTATATTTTGAAATATTCTAAAACTCTCGACAAATTCAGATAATGATGATTTTTTAAAATATTTATATTTTGAAATATCCTGAAACCCTCTCTTGTTATTATCTTTTTTCTTGAAATATTTTAATCTTTATCAAGTAGCTAGAGAGAAAATAATCGATTTGCACATAATTAAACTTTGCGCTAAGCATTCAACTAATGACACTTGTCAACCTATCCTTTTATGGGCACTACTTTTATTATTATTATTATTAAAGTTTATAGAAAATTCAAATTTGTCATTTTTTTTAATCTAAAAGTTTTATTTTTAATTTTGAATTTATATAAAAGTAAAGAATGTTTTTTATCTTAGTTTAACTTATTAATTTATAATTGATGTAGATAGTGGTACCAAATGAGTTAAGGAAAGATAAATCCTTATATCTAATGATTCAGATTAATTAGTGATGTGTAATTTTTTAAATCAAACAGGCTATTAGTGAAATTTTAATTGTAAAAACAATTTTTTAAAATTTTTTTATTTTTTTATCGAAAATGGACATTTGATTTCAAATATTTCAGAAAATAGAGAGATTTGGTCTTGAAAGGTATAGATCTCTAGATTTTTTGATACACCCCCATCATGTAAAAAAACTTAAACGTATTTCTAAAATATTATGTGTCTCTAAAGTTTAGTTTGTAAAATGCATTTGCAATTAAGAAAGATGTGCGAGATTTTTTTTTTTTCTATATATAAAAAGAAGGGTGTAACATAAATTGTATATTAGAAGCACCTAAGAGTGTGGTTGAGTAGTTTAGAGGTAAAACCTGCATAACCTAAGTAGTGAGTTCGACTCGGTTTTGCTGCAGACTTTAGCCCTGGTGAGAGTTGCCGCTACTAGCAGAACAATTAAGGTGCATTTGAAAGCTTAACTCAGATACGGCTATAAAAAAACAAAGGGCATATTAGAAGATTTGAGGTAAAAGTAATATTTGTGAATTCGATTCGATCATCCTAGAGACTCTAACCTTAATAAATTTCAACTTCTAATGAAACAGTTGAGGTGTGTGCAATGCCTGTCGGACATGGCTAAAAAATTATTGTAAAAAAAGAAAAAAGTAATATATAAATTAATATATTAACAGTAAAACATAAAATGAATCAAGAATGGTGAATTCTTTTATATAGACCTATCTAGGATCTTGTAGTGTTAAAACCATTGCGACAAATAGAGTTTTCCAACAAAAGAATTATGTGGTTAGAGTCAATTTAGGACCTACGTAACTACAAAAATTTGATTTATACATGTAGGACCACGGTATTTGCCAGTTGGTCCATGCCTGAAGGCTAATTTTGTATGACTCTTAACCCTTCTCCCACTAATTGAAATTTAACGTTCACTTTGATTTTATATCAAATTTAAAGAGTTTTTCTGACTTTAATTTACTAAAGTATTCTTTGATTGTTGTAGTTAGTGGTAAAACTTTTGTGAGCTTTAAAATCTATTAAATTAATGAAATCATTAGTATAATTTTAAATTTAAAATATAATGATTTTAAGAA
This sequence comes from Parsonsia alboflavescens, assembly GCA_028571225.1. Classification (NCBI taxonomy): domain Eukaryota; kingdom Viridiplantae; phylum Streptophyta; class Magnoliopsida; order Gentianales; family Apocynaceae; genus Parsonsia; species Parsonsia alboflavescens. The sequence continues at coordinate 4,053 of JAOXNR010055002.1, read as the reverse complement.
AAACTTATATTTAATTTTCAACATTGTATATAATAAAAGCCGTTTAAAGTTGTAAATGAATAGCCACCGCACACTTGTCATTCCATTTATTGAAATATCTCCAAAAGGACAAATAGCCACCTAATGTGTATTTTAATAATTAATACACTCTTGATCAATTATTGTAAGTTGTTATTCGTTGGTTTTTTTTGTCCAGTAACATAAGTCATTTTATAGTTATCAATTCATATTTATTATATTATTTCCCATTTAATACTCTCTCTATTCCAAATTACATAGTATCACTTAAAAGGTGGGGGGAGGAGGTATTGTTTTTTTTTTTCAAATGACTTGTCATTTATACATTTCAAGACAAAAAATACAAATAAATTTAATTTCTATTCTAACCCTCACTAATCAACCTTATTTTAACTTTTTCCTAAGCAACTTTATTACTCCACATCTTTCAATTTTACAACCAATGAATAAGAGGAGAGAGGATATGATGGGGAAAGGGTTAAAATTAAAAAATAATGAGGGCTAAATTGTTTCTAGAAGGTAAAGTTGTGATTATCTTAAAGAAATCTTAAACGACAATTAATATGGAACGGAGAGAAAACTCTCTTACATTTATTGTGAACAAATATAGATTATAATAGATATTTTAAGCATAAAATATGTATCTTTATTGTTTCTTAATATAAGCAAAACAATGGTTTATGACTTATAATAAATGATAGGAGAGTTTTCTTTTTCTTTATTTTTTTTTTTTGATAAAAAAAGATTTTATTAAATAAAGTTCACATGTATTTAAATCATTAAATAATAATATTAATGTGATAAATAATTGTAAGATTAAACAATTATTTTATGTGTCCTTTTTGCGAAAGTACTTTGTTCCAAATTATATGTCATTCTCAATTTTCAAGACAACTACTTTTCCTAATATACCCTTTGTAAATTCAACCAATTCATTAATTGAAGGAGTCTTTATCCAATAAAATGACGAGAAAGAGAGTCAAAAGAGTATAATTATGACTAATTTATTACAATGATATTTTAGTCCAATCAATTTAAAATTTAATTAATTAATTTGTCTTCATAATCTATGTGCAAAACCCCCCATCTTCTTAAACTGATTTTTTTAAAAAAAATTTATATGCAAAACCTTAAAAGACACAAAAATAAATAAATAAATAAATGGAGGTAGTACTTCTTAAAACACAGGAAATTAGTTTTTAATATAAAATAAATTCTTTTTTACTAAAATCATTTCCATTGTAAAAAGAAGGAAATAAAAAGGTCTTGCGTTCTTTGCCACATGTTGACGGTGGCGATTAGTGGAATTTTAATTAAAAAATGAAAAATGAACATTTAATTTAAAATATTTTAAAAAATTATGAGAAATTTGGTCTTGGGACTCTACATTTTCAATTATACCCATTCTCATTCAAAAAAATTTACATGTGTTCGTAAAATATCACATGCCTTTATGGTTTAGTTTGTAAAATGTATTTGCAAAAAATAATTCAGAGAGACATGTGAATTTTATATTTCTATGACAAAAGTGTAACATATATTATGGATTAGAAGATTTGAGGAATAATTTTATATTTTATACAAATTCATGTTGGAACAAGAAAAGATAAATAAATCAAGATTAGTAAATTTTTTTATAGACTGATCTTTGTGGATCCAGTGGTGTTATAACCACCAACAAAGAGAGTTGAAATTTAACCCTAATTTTGTATGTTTCTTAACCCTAACTCTAATTGAAATTTAATGCTAACTTTGATTTTATATCAAATTTAAAGAGTTACCCTGACTTTAATCTAATTTAATAAATTACCCTTGATTGTTGTAGTTAGCGATAAAACTTTTGTGACATTAATTAAAGAAATTATTAATAAAACTTTAAATTTAAATATAATAATTTTAAGAAAATAAACATATAATTTTCAACATAGTTTGTAATAAAAGCAGCCTAAAGTTGTAAATTAATAGCCAATTAATGTGTATTTTAATAATTAATAATATTCTCTTATTGCGCCTTTATTGTAAGTTTTCAACTACTTTTTTGTATCAAATAAAATAAATCGTTTATAGTGATGAATGCATATTTATAATATATTTTTTCTTTCAATTTTACACTCCATTTAATACTCTCTTAGTTCGAAATTACTTTTCACTTAATGGGGATGTTTTTCTTTCAAAATGGTTAAATGAGTTTCTTATTCTAACCCTGCTAACCAAATGAGTTAAGGAAAGAGGAATCCTTATATTTATTATTTTAATTAGTGATGTGTAATTTTTTTAAATCAAAGACGCTATTAGTGAAATTTAATTCACTTTTTTTTATCTTTTAGAAAATGGACATTTAATTTCAAAAGGAAACAGAAAAAAAGAGTGATTGGGTCTTTGAAGGTATAGGTTTCTAGATTTTTCAATACACCCTATCATATAAAAAACTTAAATGTGTTCTTTAAATATCACGTGCCTTTATAATTTAGCGCCTGCAAAATGTATTTGCAAAAAAATAATTAAGAAAGGAGTGATTTTTTTATTTCTATGAGAAAAAAAAGTGTAACATGAATTTTATATTAGAAGATTTGAGGTTAAAAGTAAAACAAATTAATATTGGATCAAGAAAAGATAATGTGAATCAATAATAGTGAATTCTTTGATAGACCAGTTTGGGGATTTTGTGGTGTGAAAAGAATTGCGACAAATCTAGTTGTAAGAAAAAAAAATTTTATTTTTCAGTGGACAATTAATTTCAAATATTTTAGAAAATAGGGAGATCCGGTCTTGGAAATTATAAGTCTCTGGAGTTTCCAATATTTGTTCTTAAAATATCATTGCCTTTAAGATTTAGTTTGTAAAATGTGTTTATAAAAAATATTTAAGAGAGATGTGTGAGTTTTTTTATTTCTATATAAATAAAAAAAATGTAAACAAAATAATATTAGAAGATTTGAGATTAAAAGTAATACAAATTAATATTGGCACAAGAAAAGATGAATGAATCAAGATTGGTGAATTCTTTTATAGAACGGTCTGGGGATCTTGTGGTGTTAAAATCTCCACGACAAAGAGAGCTATCCGACAAAAAAAATTTGTGGTTGGAGTTAATTTAAGACCATGAGTCTACAAAAAGTTTATTCATATTATTTTCTAGTTGGTCTATATCCGAGGCTTAATTAACGAAACTCTTAGTAAAATTTTAAATTTAAATATAATAATTTTAAGAAAAATAAACATTTTATTTTTAATAATTTTAAGAAAAATAAACATTTTATTTTCAACACTGCCAATAGTAAAACCCGTTTAAAGTTGTAAATGAATAGCCAATTAATGTGTATTTTGATAATTAATACTCTCTCGGTCCCTTATTATCAGTTGCCAATCGTTGTCTTTTTTTAATTTAATAATATAAGTCAGTTTTACAGTTATCAATTCATATCTATTATATTTTTTTCACATTTAATAATATCTCTTTTCCAAATTAGCTACTAACTCCGCAGGTTTTTTGAAGTGTTAAATTTTATCTCAAAATATAAGTCACTTTGTATTTACCACAGAGCATTTTTGGTCAATTTCTATTTCTTAGGGAGCATTTGATGAAAATTTTCTAGTCATACCCTTCTAATCACATTAAATATTAGGATTAAATTAATATCAGATTTATTTAATGCAAGAGGTATTTTAGTATTAAAAAAAATATTAATTAGTGAAACAATAATTATCTTGGTCTGTGTTCCTAAATATTAAACGAATTCTAAAAAAACCCAAAGGGAGTTGCACTTCATCCGTTTCAAAATGTTTGTCACTTGAGGAGAGAGTTTTTGTTTCAAAATAATTGTCATACACACATTTCAAGGTACAAAGTGTAAATGAATTACACATCTTACTCTTTATTTGTCAAACCTTTTTTTTAATCTTTTCCAATGACACTTATTACATTTACACATCCTAATTTTAAAACTAATCACATTATTGTTGGGATTTATGCCCAAAAAGGCTATCATTTTCTAAGAAAAAGTGTAAAATACTATAATCTAAATAAGTAATTTT
>JAOXNR010055001.1:0-11689 GCA_028571225.1 Parsonsia alboflavescens | reverse complement strand
TTTTCCTTCCTGAGGGGAGGGGGGTGGGGGGGGCGGTTATTGCAGGGTCTGGTTGGTTAGGGGGGACTAAAAAAAAAAAGAAACAAATGGAAGGGGAAAAAAAGGGAAATAGAAAAGAAAAAAAAAATGAAAAGAGGAAAAACTTAAAAAATTAATATGAAAAATTAGAAAATTAGAAGTACTTTTTTCATAAGTTATTGTTTTTAGCTTAAAAAAAAAGTAAAATTTTGATTTATTTTTTAACATGAACTTTTTTATATAAATCTAAGAAAAAAATTCCACTTAAATACTTAATAAAATAAAATAAAAATTTATTTTTTAAGTTAAATCAAAATAAATACATCCATAGTAAGTAAGTGAGGGAGTATTTAATTTCAACTTTTAAGTAAGTCAGAGGACGCACAAAATGTACCCTCCGGTAAAGAGAACAAGCCCATATGGAACAGTTGGCAACAATATGGGGCTGTCGGACGCGGCTCAGTGGGATTTTTGTAATAACAATGTGCTTCACTCACGGCTTCTCCTTCTTCTCGTATTGACCTTTTCTGAATTATCGTTGGGGCTATCGTGGCAAAGCTTACCATTACTATTGATCAAATAATTGACACTTTGGTCAACTCATCAATGAATTCAAAATCTTGGGTTTACCTTTTCTCGCGGGCTATTCTCGTATCTAATTTCTTATTATTTTGCGAAACTATATAGAATGATATTTTTTGTTTAGATTTGAATTTTTCATTTTGATTTATATACATTTAATAATATAGTTTGACTTAGTTCATTTTTAAGTTACAATGTTAATTTTCCTAGTAACATTTTAGACGTCTTTAGTCCCTAAATATATTACATTGAGTAATTTTGGTTCCCAAATTTTTTTTTAAATTTTTTTTAGATTTCCAAATATATTACGATGGGTAACTTTGACCTCTATTTTTTAAAATTTTTTTCTAAATCCCTAAATATATTATGGGCTACAATATTGGTCATCTTTCTCATTTCCTAAGAAAAAAACACTACAGCCACCTATTTGAACTTTGTTTCTAATTTGTTTAAGAGGCAAATTTGATATTTCACTTTTTTTTTTTTTTTGTTTAACAAAGGATTAATTCTCCAATTTCACGGCAGAAATCAAGAACAATTATTGGGAGAATTAGGGTTCATAGTTTTGAAATTGGAGGAAATTGGGGAATCCATCTTTAATTAAATAAAAAAAAGGAAAGTAAAATACCTAATTTTCCCTTAAAATAAATAGAAGACAAGGATTAGATAGGTGGCTTCGACCCCAGTAAATGAGAAAAAAATATCATAATTACAACCTCGTAATATATTTGAGACCTAGAAAATTCTTTTTTTAAAAAATGGGGATTATACCGTAATATGTTTGAGAATCTAGAAATTTAAAAGAGAAAAATGTTAACCAAAGTTACTAACCATAATATATTTAAGAACCTAAAAACTTAAAAAATGAAAATGATATTAAAATTACCAACCCTAATATATTTAGGGACGAAAGGCGTCAATTATCCTAATAATAAGAGAAAGAAGGGTTTATAAATTTATATTAAATCAAATAATAATCAATCATAAAGAGGAAGAAGAGATGATGATTACTTGAAGTTGAAGGGGAACTTAATTCATGAGATTGTCCTTTGTGAACTAATTAGTAATGGGGAAAGGTATGGGGTTGGTTTGGTAGGACCTTATATGATATGTATGTATGTATGTATGTATGTATGTATATATATATAATTATCAGGAATGCTGTTGTGTAGAATTTGTATGTTACGGGTCAAAATGACGTCGTTTTGATTAGATTTTCAATACTGTTCATGCCAAAACGACGTCATTTTGATCAGGTTTTTAATACTGTTTATGTCAAAACGATATTATTTTGACCCGTATTTGTGTACTACGTCATTTTGGCCAGTAGCACACAAGCATGCAGCAGCATTTCTAATATATTTATATATATATATATATATATATATTTATAGAACTTTACGAGCCAAAACAAAAAAGAATGACAAGAAATTTCAGCTTTTTATGGGGCACTTGTTGAATCATATATGCATCATCAGTAATATTTCCCATCTCCCCTGCACGTGCCGTTCCAGCAATTCATCATGCATGCATGCCTGTGGGGACCGTTTCCTTTCATTTCTGTCTCTCCGGTCTCCGTCGTGCCTTGTTTTCATTAGGTTTGCTTGCCACCTTTATTTCTATTTTTCTCCATTCTTATTCTCAGGATCAAATTTTTGCAATCTCATCTCTTTATCTTCGTAACGGGTACGAGATTGTTCCATCTTATGTACGTATAGGGATCATGAACAAAACTAAGATCTCGATCAAGAACTCCATATCTAATATAATGCCGTGGGAAGAGAAGTTGATTGATCAAGTTACGAATCAATCTACACTGCACCTCCCCACAAAACCAAAAAAAAAAAAAAAAAATTGAAAAGAGAAAAATAAAGATGTCTCAATTTAATCTGGTTGTGCTATTACATTAATTATAAATACTTTTGGAAAGGGATATGGATTTTGTAATGGGTAATGCACATGGGGGTGGGGGGAAGATTTAGAATTTGACCTGGAAAAAAACTCAGATTCCCCAAACATGGCGAAATGCCCGATGCAGTACTAGTACTGCCTGGAGAGAGGGAGGACGACCACTCTGAGAGAAGAGCATTCATTGGTTCCAACTCTTTGACTATATACCCATCCAATCCTTTCTATCTCTCTCCCTTTCTGTTTTTATTATTTTTTCTTAATTTCAATTTTTTCCTCCGATCGATCCCTTTTCCGGGTACTCTTTTCACTTTCCATTTTTCAAAGATGTTTCTATAATGAATCCAATTCAGTGAGTTTCATAATGTAATACTGTTGTTTTTGTACTGATCCGGAATACTACAAGTCTTGAATAGGGCTGAAATGTAGGGAGAAAGGGATTACGAGGAAAGGAATTCCCCTTGCTTCTTGTCCTCAACCACTGAATCAGTACTATTTGATAAATTATCCATATAATCAGTGGGTCTTGAAGATCAAGTCCGAAAGGCATGGAATGTTGCGATAAGTTAAATGATGAAACCTCTTCTTCCCAGGAACTTCAGCTAGAGACCAGCCAACTGGGGGAGAGAAGCACACAGGATTCTTTTCGTGCTTTTTGGAGTCAAATCACTCTTTCAGAGAAACTTCAGCTGGAGACTGAGATCAGGGCCATCAAACAGGAAGGGAGAAGCATAAAAGAGCTTTTTCATGCTATGAGTAGGTTGTGGTTGCAAATTGAGCCAACAGCCTTGATGAAATCAAGCAGTTTCAGAATCAAGAGGAAAATCACCCGGTACATGTTCTCTTGGCTCTGCGGGATGAATTTGAACCATTCAAGAGATCCTTGCTTAGTAGATCTCTTGTTCCCTCTCTTGAAGAGGTGATCAGTGAGCTAAAAGATGAGGAAGGCAGACTCAGGTCTTCATCTGGATACTTGGAAGACGAAACCCCACATGTCGTAGACAATGATGGACCGGAATCTACGTTAACCTCTCCGTTGGCGGATACAGAAGAAAATCAAGAACCCACTCAGAACTCTGGCTCTGGAGGTACTCTTAGCAACCGGGCAGAGTCCTTAGCCGTTTCATCAGCTGTTGCTGAAGTATCTGATCACTCTGGCGGTTCTGGTTAGCTTTCTGTGTATCATATGCTTCTACCTTGGTTTGGATCATCTTCTTTCCCTTTGTTTTTTCCCTGTCTTTAGTTCAACTTCATCCATCTCTTTTTTTTTTGCCAGTTCCTTGCTCATAATCTTAGTACTTTTATGAGTATCTAGTGAATATAATGGAATTTAGACTCTGGATACTTTATTTACTTATTTGTCTTCCACTTGCTTTGGAAGTATTTCAATTGGATTCTCTGCAAACTGCAAAGTAATCTTTCTGTGTTCCTTAGTACTGGCAAGGACCATTTGAGTTCTATGAAAATTTTCCATGGCAGAGGAATTTTACTTAGGTAAGGATTCAAGTACCATCAAGATCTTGAAATAAAGCAGTTGCATCCGGAGAGTGAAGCTGCCGGAGAGGTTGAAACCTCCTACACAGTTGCCAAAGGTAACTGTTACAAATGACAAATACCAAGCCGACTAGGATGACAGCCGTGGTGACCTATTTGTTAGTTAGTTTGTTGGCTTAATGTTGAAGCTTTGTACAGCAGTAGTTTTTAGTTCATTACTATTGTATATAAAGCACCTCGCGTGCAGATGTACATTTCAACTCTTTAACTGAATGAAAGAAGATATTCTCTCAATATTTCCTCTGCATTTACATTCTCTGCAATAGTGATTTTATCATGGTATTAGAGCAACCTTTCTTCCGCAGCTGACTTTTTCTTCTTGTTTCTAATTTCATTGGTTTGTTGTGGTGTGTATTTCCTTTGTTTGATTGAAGAAAACTGTGTTTTTAGATCAAGTTTGATTCTGCTATCTCTTTTCTTCTGATTTTTCTAGTGATTTGTTTGAATCATGGCTGACAATGTGGTGAATCCATATTACCTTCATCCGAGTGAAATTTTTTCTCAAGCCTTGATGAAACCGCCTCTAGTTGGTTCTAACTATCATATTTGGACAAGATCCATGAAGATATGTTTGATTACTAAGAAGAAACTTGGCTTTGTTGATGGAACTATACCGAAATCGTCTGTTGGAGATGATAAATATGTTCTTTGGATTCAAGTAGATGCAATGATAATTGGCTGGATATTTAACTCTATAAGTGGAACTATTGCTCAAAGTATTTTGTTCCTTAAGACATCTAGAGACATGTGGTTGGAGTTATATGAGAGATATGCTTCAAAAGATCTCTTTAGAATAGCAGAGTTAATGGAAGAAATTTACAATATGAAACAGGGGAACTTATCGGTAGTAGATTTTTATACAAATCTGAGAATACTTTGGGAAGAATTGATTGAATTGAGACCTCTTCCTACATGCAATTGTGATCCTCAATGCCGTTGTGGTTTGCTGAGAAAATTACATAATAATCTTCAATTTGATCAGGTTATGAAATTCATTAAAGGTCTAAATGAAGGTTATTCTAATATGAAGAATCAAGTACTTTGTATGGTACCTTTTCCAAGTTTATCAACTGTCTATAATATGGCGATTAACATTGAAAAACAACTTGGTAGTGATCAAGTGCAAGTGCTTAGTAACAGGTCCATTGGTTTTAGTGATAACAAATCTGGTTTGGCTAATACTAGAAGGTTTGCAAATAAAAAAAAATGGCACTTTACATTTTGCGGTCGAGATGGTCATTCAGTTGAGAGGTGTTATCAGAAACATTTTTTTCCTACCTATTTTAAGGCAAAGAATAATGTGATTGTTATAAATTTAATGAATGGCTGTGATGATGAAGGAATTGTGAATGAACAGATGGGCTTTAATACTCCTGGTATTGAACAGAATGATGGAGCTGCTATAGGAGGGTGTAAATTCACACCTGAACAGTATCAAGGATTGATTCAATTGTTGAATTCTTATTCTAAACAATCCAAGTCTGATGTTGGTTCTTCTGCAGATGCTAATTCTTTGTCTGTTAGCAATGTGAATGTTGTTGTTGCAGGGGGGATTCATGAGCCTCATAGCCAAATTTCTTCAAGTGGTGATAAGCATTTGTGTTTATCTTTAAAAACTTGGATTATTGATTCTGGTGCTACAGTCCATTTGTGTTGTAATCTGTCATTCTTTGCCTCTTTAACTCCTGTTTCAAATGTCACTATTCAGTTGCCAAATGGTTCCAAAACCTCCGTCACACATAAAGGAACTGTTTGTTTAAATACTTCTCTTGTCTTAAATGATGTCTTCTTTGTTCTAGATTTTCATTTTAATCTTATGTCTTTGAGTAGATTACTTCAAGCTATTAGATGTTGTGTAACTTTTGTGAATGATTGTTGTTTTATTTAGAATTTGTTCATTATGGGGATGATTGAATCAGCTAAGAAAGTGGCTGGTCTTTTCATGTTTGATCATTCATCAGATTCTACTCCTACTGATTCTGTCGTTGATTCTCTTCCCGCTGTTCTTCCTCATCAACAATCAGCTTTTCCTCCTAATAACTTGTGGCACTACAGACTTGGACATCTTTCAATTCAAGCTTTGAAGTTTTTAAGTACTCATCATAGATTGATATCTGTAGTTACTGATACTTGCTGCGATGTATGTCCATTAGCTAAGCAGAGAAAATTACGTTTCTCTTTAAGTACTTCACATTCTGTCAATTCTTTTGATTTGATACATGTTAATATATGGGGTCCCTTTAAAGTTGCTTCTATTCATGGATACAAGTCTTTCCTTACCATTGTTGATGATTCTACTAGATTTACGTGGATATTCTTGATGAAATCTAAATATGAAGTTAGACAGTTTCTTAAAGATTTTTGTGTCTATGTACAAAATCACTTTTCTATTTCTATTAAAACCATTCGTAGTGACAATAGAGAAGAGTTCAATATACCTTCTTTCTATGCTCAATATAGCATTAAACATGAAACTTCTTGTGTTTACACTCCACAGCAAAATGGTATAGTTGAAAGAAAGCATCAACACATTTTTAATGTTGCTAGGTCCTTACTCTTTCAATAACATCTACCTTTATCTTACTGGACCTATGCTATTACACAAGCTATACACATTATCAATTGTCTTCCAACTCCAGTGTTACATTCTGTTTCTCCTTATTTCAAACTTCACAAATGTTCCCCTAACTACTCTAATTTTCGAGTTTTTGGCTACTTGGTTTACAGTAGTAATCTTGATGCTCACAAACATAAATTCTCTCCTAAAGGTTATGCTTGTGTCTATTTGGGTATTCCTGATCATGCTAAAGGATTTCTTCTTTTAAATCTTCATTCTAGACAAATATTCATCAGAAGAAGTTGCGTGTTTCATGAAACCATTTTTCCCTTCTTGAACTTAGAAAGTTTTCTACCTAGTTTTGCTCCTTCTTTACCTTTTTCTTCTCCTTCTTACTCTGCTTTTGATGATTCTTTACCTCCTGTACCTCCTGATTCCTCTATCCGTTTTGATCCTTCTTCAATTTCTGAACAATCTCTTCATTCTTCTGCAACTCATATTCCTTCTTCATCTCCTCCACCTTCCTTTCCCATTCTTAGGAAGTCTACTAGACAATCTAAGCCTCCTTCATACCTTTCAGATTATCACTGTTCTTCATTTCATAAATCACCTCATTCTATTCAACGGGTTATTTCATATGATACTTTAGCACCCAATCATAAATATTTTGTTCTTAATGTTAATACATATGTTGAACCACATACTTTTCAAGAGGCTTTTTAGATCCTAACTGGTGTGCTGCTATGTTAAAAGAATTGGAGGTGTTGGATTTGAATCATACTTGGGATATTGTTTCTCTACTGCCTAATAAAAATCCATATTGGTTGTAAGTGGGTTTATAAAATAAAACTACATGCTGATGGATCTCTTGAACCGTTCAAGGTAAGATTGGTTGTAAAGGGATATACATAGCAAGGGGGGTAGATTATCTTGATACATTTTCTCTTGTTGCTAAAATGGTAACAGTTAGGACTCTCTTAAGTGTTGTTGTGTCTCTAAGTTGGTATTTGAAACAATTAGATATTAACATTGCTTTTCTTCATGGTGATTTACATGAGGACATATACATGGAGTTGCCTATGGGATATAATTTGTTAAAGGGAGTTATAGAACAATAGAAAAAGAACAATGATTCAGGCTGTCAACAGGTTTGTAAATTGAGGAAGTTTTTATATGGATTAAAGCAAGCAAGCGGAGAATGGAATGCTAAACTTTCAGAGGCCTAACTTGATGAAGGTTTTCAACAAACAAGTAGTGATCACAGGTTGTTTGTTAAGCAGACTTCAGACAGAATTATTGTGTTACTTGTGTATGTTGATGATGCGATATTAGCAGGGAATCATCTTGAGGATATTGAGGAAATTAACAGTTTCTTACATCAGAGGTTCAAGATTAAAGACTTAGGAGATTTAAAATACTTCTTGGGGTTGGAAGTAGCTAGAAACAAAGAGGGTCTAAACTTGTGTCAAAGGAAATACACTATTGATCTGTTGAAAGAATATGGATTCTCTGATTGTAAGCTTGTATGTACTCCTATGGAAGTTGGGAATAAGCTGAACTCTAAAGATACACTTCTTACTGATAAAACCTTGTATAGAAAGTTGATTGGCAAGCTGCTATATTTAATTAACACAAGGCCAGACATCAGTTTTTCAGTACAGCAGCTTAGTCAATATATAGACACACCCATTGAAACACATTTAAAGGTTGCACATCACTTACTGAGGTATCTTAAGGGTACAATTGGATTGGGGCTCTTTTATGCAGCTGACAATACATTAAATCTTCAAGCATTTTCTGATTCAGATTGGGGAGGATGTATTGAGACCAGAAAGTCTATTATAGGTTTTCGTATATTCTTGGGAAGGTCTTTGGTAGCATGGAAAGCAAAGAAGCAAACCACAGTCTCTTGCAGCTCTCCAGAAGCATAATATAGGGCTATGGCTTTTACTACTTGTGAGATACAATGGTTGCTTTACTTGTTGAAGGAAATGAAAATTGTGCATGAGAAGGTTGTACCATTATATTGTGATAATAAAGGTGCAATTTACATAGTTGAGAATCCAGGCATCATGAAAGAACAAAGCATATAGAGTTAGATTGTCATTTTATCCGTGAGAAGTATCAAAGGAGGGTAGTTAAACCACTTCCAATCAAAACAAATCACCAGTTAGCAGATGTTTTTACAAACGCCTTGCATCGTGAACCATTCCAAAACATTTTGAAGGAATTTCCATTGCAGAATTTGTTCATAAAGTTTGGCTTGAGGGGGGATGTAACAAATGACAAATACCAAGCCGACTTGGATGACAGCTGTGGTGACATATTAGTTAGTTAGTTTGTTGGCTTAATGTTGAAGCTTTGTACAGATGTAGTTTTTAGTTCATTATTATTGTATATGAAGCACCTCGTGTGCAGATATACATTTCAACTCTTTATCTGAATGAAAGAAGATATTCTTTCAATATTTCGTCCGCATTTAGATTCTCTGCAATAGTGATTTTATTAGTAACATCTTCATGAATGGAATTCAGGACTTCCAAAAACTTTGCACTAGCTATCGGAAATATAAGTAAATAGAAGAGACCTGAAAGCATATGATATCTGGAGCATGTGATTGAATCAAAGCCACAGGCCATGGAGAAGTCAAGAATACATTGGCATTTCTGTATGTAGGTAAAAATGAAATCTTTAGAATTGGTCAACAAGAATAGGTATTATAATTACTTCGTGCCATTTCCATCTAAATCTTGAAAAACTGCAGCTGAGCAAACTATGAGTGAAATCATTCAGCATATGGCCCTTTAGAAATTCTAAAATGGATAGAGAGCTATGCGTTGCTAAGATAGAGGTATTAACTTGGAAAGAATACCTTCATTCATCTATTTCGTTCTTTACATATACAAGGGAAAACTTCACTAAATAGTCCCTAACATATACAAATATGTTTATACAAGGACCTTTTATTTATATCCTCAACACTCCCCCTCAAGCTGATGAGAAGATATCTTTGATACCAAGCTTGACTAATGCACTCTGAAAAGCTCGACTTGACACGACTTTCATAACGACGTTAGCAAGTTGATTTTCGGACCTAACAAATGGAAACCTAATTACTTTAGCATCCAAATTCTCCTTAACAAAATGTCTATCTACCTCAACATGCTTGGTCCGATCATGTTGAACAGGATTGTGGGAAATCTCTATCGCTGCCTTGTTATCAGAATAGAGTTCCATTTCAGTATTCGACCATCAACCTTTTGATCCAAAATGTCTTGCACAATAGCTTTGATATCCCACAAAATTTAGCTTCAGCACTTGACAACGCAAAAACATTCTGTTTTTTGCTTCTCCACATGACCAAGTTACCGCCAACAAAGGTAAAATAACCGGATGTTGATTGCCTGTCCACAACACTTCCTGCCCAATTTGCATCTGTATATGTTGTGACCTCCAAATGTCCATTCTTGCCAAATAATAATCCGCTCCTCGACGCTGACTTTAAGTACCTCACAATTCATGTTACAGCAACCATATGTTCTTCATTAGGAGCATGCATCAACTAACTTACCACTCCAACAGCATAAGCAATGTCATTTCTGGTGTGTGACAGATACATCAACTTCCCCACCAATCTCTGGTATCGATCCTTATTAGCAAATACAAACTCTGACTTTTCTTCGAGCTTATGATTCTGAACAATTGGTGTTTCTGCAGGTTTACACTCCAACATCCCAACTTCAGCCAACAAATCTAATGCATATTTACGTTGAGATAAGAAGATACCTTCTTGTGACCGAAGTACCTCAATTCCCAAGAAATATTTTAACCCTCGTAGATTCTTCATTTTGAACTCATTCCCTAGTCGAGTTTGAAATTTTGCAATTTCTTCTTCATCATCCCCTGTGATTATCATATCATCTATACAGATAATGAGTGCTGTTATTTTCCCTTGATTTTCTCTCAAAAAAAGAGTATGATCACAATTGCTTTGCTTGTATCCGTATCGCCTCATGGTTGTAGTAAAGCGACCAAACCACACCCGAGGTGATTGTTTCAAACCATACAAAGATCGCTCAAGTTCGCAAACAATATTCGGTTGATTCGCACAAGCATAGCCTGGTGGAATATCCATGTATATTTCTTCTTCCAAGTCCTCGTGAAAAAATGCCTGCTTCACATTGAACTGATACAGTGGCCAATCTCGATTTGCTGCAATAGACATGATCACTCGGATTGTATTCAGCTTTGCAACTGGAGAAAAAGTTTCTGGATAATCCACTCCATAAGTCTGTGTATACCCTTTCGCTACCAACCGAGCCTTGTACCTCTCAATTAGCCATCCGCTTTATTCTTCACAATAAACACCCATTCACATCCCACTGTTTTCCACCAATTTCCGTGTTTCATTTTTCTGTAAAGCATCCATCTTGTCCTTTATTGCTTGTACCCATTTTGGATCACCCAAAGCTTCATGAACTCCATTAGGAATTCTAACAGTTGAAACCTGAGACAAAAACGACTTCACAGGGGCTAATACTTTAATCAGCAAGACAAGGTTAGTTATGGGAATGTGCATGTTTTCATTGTATTTTGATTCTTGAATGAAATCCTGTTCTGGTACTGGATAATTAAACACCATGAAAATGAAAATGAAAATATGAATTTGTTTTGAATAATAATTATAGTATTTCTACTACACAGCAATAAATACGCTCTTGAATCTTCAAAATTTTTTTTTTCCTTATATCCAGGTCAAGAAGTTTTACTGTAGAATGACCTCTTTTTTTTTCATTCAGAAATTCACTAGCTGCAAGATTCCACTGCCACCAGTTTTAGTTGAAGTGTCATTGAGGTTCATCTCATTACATCCATAATATATATATAAATAAATAAATAAATATATATATATTTAGAGCCGTTCTATGCTGTGCGATGGAGCACAGTGCGACGCAATTTTTTTTCAAACATTGTTGAACAAAACGACGTCGTTTTGGAGATTATTTTGAAAACCAAAAAAAAAAAAAAAGCCAACAGCAACCAAATGAACACGGCAAACCAGAGACTACA
>JAOXNR010055000.1:0-11691 GCA_028571225.1 Parsonsia alboflavescens | reverse complement strand
TTAAAAGCTCTTTTAAGCTCGCGAGCCTAAATGAACGAATATATAAGGGTTCAGCTCGGCTCCTTTAATAAGAGAGCCGAGCTCGAGCTGAACCCAAGCCCGTTTAAGATGAGCCGAATTCGAGCTTTCACTGAGCCGAGCCCGAACCGTTTCCGAATAGTCTCGTCTCATTTACACCCTTAGGTTCGCCTTCTCTGTTCTTTGTTTTCATTTTCTCGCGGGTCTCGTTGACGGGACTGTTCGTCTTCCTCAGGAATGACTTCACGTCCTCTTCTAACATGACACCGTATGACCAACAGGATTCTGTTCAGCCATTGGTGAAGGTAATCTAGTGCTCTGATACCAACTTATGCAATAAATAGGAATGAATAAACGGTTAAACAGGAAAAGAACTGGAAATTGTTAACACGCACAAGTTTTCAATTTAACAACAAAAGTCAGAAAAATCACATTGTAAAAGTATCTCTAACTAAGACAAAACGAGATATTTATAACCTGAAATCAATCCTAAATCTAATTGGAAATTAAAACAGCAAAATTACTAAAATAGCCCTAAACATAAAAGGCCCAAAAGTCTATCAAAACAATCCCGGATGGCCCAAAACTGTCTCAGTCCATAGCAAAAGCTATGGGTTTTGTCCATTAGACCGTTTCCAATTGACCAGTCAAATTTGACCCCATTATTATATCGGACCTTGCATCAAGATATACCATTATTATGTTGCATTGCTTTTTATATGGATCCACTATTTAAGATATTAGATTTGGAGACAAGCATCAACTACTTGTATGGCTTGTATCTTGATTGTGTAGAAGACGGAATGTCATGGCAAGTTTAGGCGGAGAGAACCAAGAAATATGTGAGGGAGAATTTTGATGTATTATTTGCATCCTATCAACATCAATCTACCACAATGCCATCGAGCCATCAAGATCGAGTAGTGCATCTCGAGAAGGAAGGTGATGCAAGAACAATATTGAAAAACAGCTAAACAGAAAGAAAATGTGGAAATTTTACAAAAATTATATAATTTTCTATTTAACGACAAAAGTCGAAAATTATCAAATTCAACAAGCTGTTCGAAATTGGAAGAAAAACAAAATTAAATAGCCTAATTCTAACTCTAAACCTAATCAAAAATTAAAAAATAATTAAATTACGAAAATACCCTTAAAAACAATGAAATTATGAAAATAACCTTAAAACATAAAAAAAGTAAAAAATCTATCAAGACAATCACGGATGGTTGAAAAACATCTTACTTTATGGCAAGGAGATGAGTATTGCTCGTTGGGCAGTTTTGAGTGGCCCAATCAAATTTGAGCCAATTCCGAGCTTGGACAGTGCCTCGGGAATAGTGCCCCGACATCACCCTCCTCGGCTAGGAAAAGATACGCCCTCGAATCTGACTCGTCCTCTCCAGTTGCATCAACTGCTAAATCTTCCTCATCCTCGGACTGGTATGGTGACAAATCAGCAACATTTGAAAGTACCTAACACATTGTACTTGTCCGGCAAATCAATCTTGTAGGCATTGTTGTTAATTCGCTTCAACACCTTGGCCCATTGGCGGGCGACTGCAATTTGCCAAATCTATCTGTCGGAAGTCTTTCCTTTTTGAGTCGAATCCAAACCAGATCACCCTACATAAACACCATCTTCTTTTGCCGCCTGTCGACCGACTGCTTATACTGTGAGTTCTGCTGATTAATCCAATCATGGACTTGGGCATGCAGCTCCTTGATCTATCTAGCATGCTCCTCGGCATCCGAACTAAACTGATTATGAACTGGTAAAGGATTAAGGTCTAGTGGGGTAGTTGGATTACGCTCGAAAACAATCTCAAAGGGACTTCTCCCTGTCGTCCGATTCACCAAACGATTATATACAAACTTAGCTTTAGGCAGCACCAAGTTCCACTGTCGTGGATTGTCTCCCAGTAAACTGCATAATAGATTACCCAATCTTCTATTTACCACTTCCATTTGTCCATCTATCTAAGGATGGTGAGAAGAACTAAACTGCAGCTTGCGCCAAAAGTGACTGACAAACTTTGCAACTCTGTCGGATAAGATTGACTTAGGAACTCCATGTAGTTTGACAATCTTCCGTAAAAACAATCTATCCACTTGTGAAGCATCAAACGTTTTGTTGCAGGGAACAAAATGTGCCATCTTCAAAAATCTGTCAACCACCACCATAACCGAATCCTTGTTCCTCTGTGTCCTTGGCAGTCCCAAAACGAAATCTACATTGTTATCCTCCCAAGCTGCCATTGGTACAGGTAATGGTAAATACAACCCCGCATTGCTACCCTTAGTTTTAGCAATATGACAGATGTTACTCTGAGCACAATGAATCACGTCCTGCTCCATCATAGGCCAATAAAAATGCTCACACACCAACCTTCGGCATGACATTCATCAATAATTGCCCCCATCAACGAACAATCAAGAACATACAATCGATTTCCTCGAAAAAGAAACCTGTCCTGAATCATAACGACTGCTGCAGCCTTATCTGACACTTCTCCCCCTTGAACTCGGGTCGTCCCTATACAAATCCGATAACATATTGAATCCTAATACTTGGACCTACATCGTGCTCAACAAGGAAAGTCTCCTGCTCAGCCCATCTGCCACCCTATTTAGTACTCCTGCCTTGTGCTAAATGGGAAAACTTAAAGGTTGTAGAAACTCTACCAATTTCGTGTGCCTCCCTTTCAGCTTGTGCTGTCCATTTATAAATTTCAAGGCCTCATAATCCGAGAACAACACGAACTCCTTCGAAACAAGATAGTGCCTCCAATGTTCCAGACTTCTCACAATCACGTAAAATTCCTTATCATAAATTGATTATCGCTGCTTTGCCTCATTAGGCTTCTCACTGAAGAAAGCTATAGGCCTACCTTGTTGACTCAACACTCCTCCAATACCCACTCATGAAGCATCACAATGCACTTTGAAAATTTCAGAAAAGTCAGGAAAACTACAATAGGAGCTTCGGTTACCTTTTGTTTCAACAATCGAAAAGCCGCCTCTGCCTCGACAATCCATACAAATCTTTTCCCCTTCAAACAATCAGTCAATGGAACAATAATGGAGCTGAAACCCAGAATAAATGTCTGGTAGAAAGATGCCAATCCATGGAAGCTGCGAACATCAAACGTTGATTTCCGCGTCTCCCGATTCAGAATAGCTTCCACCTTTGCTGAATCCATCCGAATACCATCACCTGACACAACATAACCCAAGAATGTCACATGATCAGTGAGGAGGTGACACTTTTTCACATTAGCATACAGTTTCTGCTCCCTTAAAGCCTCAAATCCCTCCCTTAGGTGCTGTAAATGCTACTCAATCGAAACACTATAAATCAGAATGTCGTCGAAATACACCACCACAAATCAACCAATAAATGGTCGAAACACTTGATTCATTAACCTAATAAAGGTACTGGGCAGGTTCGACAGTCCGAAAGGCATGATCATCCATTCGTATAGTCCATCTCACGTTTTAAATGCTGTTTTCCACTTATCCCCTGGCTGTATTCGAATCTGGTGGTATGCGCTCCTCAAATCTATCTTCGAAAAGACAGATGCCCCATATAACTGATCAATCAAATCATCGAAGCCGGGAGTTGGAAACCTGTATCTGATGGTTATCTTCTTCACCACCCTATTATCAATGCACATCCATCGCGAACCATCTTTCTTCTACACTAATAAAGCTGGCATTGCACAAGGACTCGTACTTTCCCGGACAACCCTTTTTTCCATCAATTCGTTCACCTGTCTCTGTAACTCCTCATGTTGCTTAGGATTCATACGATAGGCTGCCTTATGAGGAATGACGGCACTAGGCACTAAATCTATACAGTGCTGAATGTCTTTCACAGTTGGCAATCCCGAAGGAATCCCCTCTAGAATCACGTCAGCAAATTTCTGCAGCAATGGAATAATTTGCTCGAGAAATTCGGGATGATAAATGTTTTGCTCCAAAACAACCAAGGCAAAAATTTTCATCACCTTAATTGTTTCCTCATCGAAGTCCGCCCTGGAAAATAGAACCTTCGCAGCCTCTTTCCTCAAATTCGAAGGCAATAACGTAATGCTTTCGCTATCCTTGCTGAATATGTATGTGTTCCGAAATCCATCATGCTTCGTTTGTCGATCATATTGCCACGACCTTCCTAACAGGATGTGACAAGCATCCATAGGAATAACGTCACACCATACCTCATCTGTGTACTTCTTCCCAATTGAAAACTGAACCAGCCATCGCTTGCTAACTTCAACTTCATTCCCCTTCTTCAGCCACGACAACTTGTAAGGCTGTGGGTGCTCAACTGTCTCTAAACCCAGTTTTTATACCCTCGTCGAAGAGACCACATTCTCGTAACTTCCACCATCAATAATCATGTTACAAACATTTCCCCTAGTAGAACATCGGGTATGGAAGATGTTATGCCGCAACCAAGACTCGTCTTCTGCCGCCACACTTAGCACTCGTTGAATCATTAGGGATTCTTCGGAACCAGCGTATACAATGTCCTCCTCATTCTGTGGGTCATTAGGTTCCTCTTCATACTTGTCAAATATCGGCTCAAGGACCTCCTCACCAAGTGTCATGAACTGCTTGTTTGGGCAGTCTGTAACAAAGTGCCCAATACCCTGACATTTAAAACATCGCTTGGCTGCCGCTGCAGTCGTCTCTTTGCCAATTCCGCTGGTATATCTTTCCTTGGCTACTTTCTTACCCTTTCCTCCTTTACTCTGAGCCACCACCTCCGCTAAAGAGGATTGTCTACTTGGTTTGTTCTGAAATCTGTTCTGAAACCTAGATCCCAAAGCACTACTCTTCCGCCTATATTGCCCTTTGACCTTCAGGGCCAATCTGCAAACATCTTGATACGTCCAGTATTGCTGTAGTTGAACCACATCAGTAATTTCGACCTTCAAACCCTCAAAAAACTGAGCCACTATCTGCTTGTCTTCTTCGACAACGTCACACCTCATGTGCAAACGATCAAATTTTGTAATGAATTGCTCTATCAACAAATCACGCTGCCTCACAGTATGATATTCGATAAATGCCTCCTGCCTGTAGTGAGTAGGCAGAAAATTTTTCTGTGGCAACTTCTTCATCTTGTTCTAAGTCGAAATTTTCAACTTTCCCTCTCTTGCACGTTGCTTCTTAACATGCTCCCACCAAATTGATGCATGTTTTCTCAGTTTAATTGCAAATAACTTAACTTTCTACTCTTCAATCAAATTGCGGATATCGAAAATCAGCTCAACAGTGTAACTGACCCAAAATGGAAATTATGATGGGAAAAAAAAATATAGAACCTCAACTGTAAACAACTTCACTCGAAAGCTTTATTACAGAAAAGGGAGAATCAAGAATAAAACGACAATATTTTTGAGACACTATGAGAAACGAATTTTATTGACTGAAAACTCAAAACTTCATCAAAACAACAATGTCTCCGAAAACAAAGAAAAATCGGCTTTAAATAAGAACTAGGACAAAAATTGAAAAATTACAAAAAGACCCCTAAAGTTTCTAAAAGGTCAAAAGTCCATCCAGATGACCCCGGGTGGCCAAAAAATGGCTTAGATCACAACATAGTAGTGTGTATTGTTCCCTGGACCATTCTGGACTGACCTGTCAAATTTGAGCTCATTCTGACGCTCTCGCAACTTTTCAGTTCTTACGATTTGACCCCAGAAACTTTTCTAATCATCTCCGATTGCTTTGAAACTTCTCCTGCAGCCTCTTGGACTTGCGCGGGCCCTCCTGAATATCTTCGTGGGCTAGCTCTGCGTCGGTAACCAATCTATAAATTCATCAAGATACGTTTTACCTTCAAAATCGAGAATCTCGATTTTCATGCTGAAATTCTGTAAAAAAGATTGTTGCCGGCCAGGTCGTTCCGATTGGTTAAGTCCCCGGTTCAACCCCGCAAACGGGTTGACATCTTCCCCCTCATCGTCGGACTCAACCTTCGATTCCACCACTTCCTCGAAATGAACATCCAACCTAGCCTTTGCCAGTTGCTGCTCCAAGTGTTGGATCTGCCTTTTTTGCTCTGCGTTTTCATTTTCAATCTCCTGTAGGTCTTGTTGACGAGGCTGTTCGTCTTCCTCAGGAACAACTCCACGTCCCCTTCTAGCACGACTTCGTCCACAACCACCAGCACAAATCTGTTTAGCCATTGATTTAAACAACCTATTCTCTGATACCACTTGATGCAAGAACAATATCGAAAAACGACTGAACAGAAAGAAAAGCTAAAAATTTTATGAAAACTATCTAGTTTTCTGTTCAACGACAAAAGTTAGAAATTATCAAATTCAACAAGCTATTCGAGACTGGAAGAAAAACAAAATTAAATAGCCTAATTCTAACCCTAAACCTAATTGGAAATTAAAAAACAATGAAATTACTAAAATACTCCTAAAAATAATGAAATTATGAAAATACCCCTAAAACATAAAAAAGGTCAAAAGTCCATCAAAACGATCCTGGATGGCTGAAAAACGTCTTACATCATGGCAAAGCGATGAGTATTGCTCGTTGGGCCTTTTCGAGTCGTCCAATCAAATTTGAACCCACTCAAAGCTCGGATCAGTGTCTCAGGAATAGTGCCCCGACATTAGAAGGTTTGAAGTTTTGTCGACACTTTTGCAGCTCAACAAAAGGCCTATGGGAGGAGGTTCATCATCCTCATCTTTAACAAGTAGCTGTTTGAGTGAGTTGGCAATTTACAACATTGCCGCTCAAGTGACAAACAATGAAGAAAACTCCATTGGCGATTTTGACATTTTGGGATTGTGGAAATTAAAAGAAGCCATCCTATTTTGTCAAAAATAATACAAGATGTTTTGACTGCATCCATTTCAATTGTGGCATCGGAAAGTTCTTTTAGTAAAGGTAGTCAAACACTTGAAGAGTATAGAAGTATATTGACACCCAACACATTGGAGGCAATCATGTGTACTTCCGATTGGATCAAAGTGGAAAGTAGGTCTCAAGGGATGACTATTTTGTTGGCAAAGGAAGAGGAGGAATGTGAATATTATAGAGAAGAAGCCTCATCAAGTGGTGGTGCATATAATTAGCGTATTTCCATTATAATTTCAAATTTGTTTAATTGAAATTAGGTTTAAGTAAACAAGTCACCTCCTAGTCTTATGTAATTTTAATAATTTGTTATTAATAAACTTGAGGTATTTTTTTCCAATTTCAAAACATCTAATTCTAATTCATTTTGAATTATCTTTACCTTGATTTAAAATTTTACTAAACTCAAGTTATATAAGTTTTTTTAAAAAAATTAAACTTTAAAAACTTTATATGCAAACAATTAATTAAATATGTTAATTTTCAATCCTTAGAAATCATTTTGTAAAGGAGAAAAATAAAGCCAAATTTCAAATTTGAACGGCATTTGGAAACCCTGCAGGTAGCGGGAATTTCCCGTTTTAGCATTTCCAAGCCCACCATTTCAGTAACAAAACCAACACAAAACTAAGTACTGAAAGGTTAGTGAAAACCCGAATTTTTATCAGAGACTCATCGACTGTCTTTCTTCCTCTGACTTCCAACGACTTTTTGCAGAGACCTTCTTCCGGTGAGTGGTGCCGCCAATGGTTTCCTCCAACGAGTTGTGCTACCGCATCCTTCCTATGACCCATTATGCTACCGACAAATGTTGCCTCGATGATGGATCCATTTTGTAGAAGCTAAAATTGTCCAAATGCGAGGGAATTTTTGAGCTCGTAATATATAGATATATATACCTATTTTACTACATATCAAATATTAAATACATTTGAATGTATTTAAGCATGTCAAGCAATTAATACTGGATTCACGTTTCTCTCTCTGTTTTATGGAAGGATAAAAGAACGAATTCTCCAACACTTGGCAGTGCATACATTTTTCCTTTCTAAGAAAGGAAGGAATATTCAAATGCCCAACACTTTTGATCACTTCATGTATTTATGAAGGAATTTCCTATGAAAGTCATTCCTGATAGTGTCATTAATAAAGCGCTTTTGTGTCTTGACTTCACCCCGAGCCTGATTCTTAAACACGACATCATCATCCCACCTGAAGAAACAATACATCCATTATGAATAAATATATGAAGCTAAAGAGTTAAAAGTGCAAAAGAGAAACCAGGAAAAGCTTTTCTTTGTAGCTAGCTACCTTCTCTTTGCACCAAAGGATACAGGGTTATTTAGTAGAGGATTTCCCCGCAACATCTCCGCTTCTTTAGCTTTAAGCTCCTCTTCTCTATTTTCTTGTTCTTTCCGGATTTTCTCCTCTGCCCTTTCCTTCTTTATTTGTTCAAGTTCAGCCAAAAGAGCTTCTGTGTCATCTTCATCCTCATCCTCACTGATAATATAAACATAAATTATATTACAGAATAGCAACAAATAAAATAATCCTAGAGCGAAACCCCGAGAAGACAAAGGAAATGGTTAAAACAGATAATTTCTCATGCATGACTTCTTTAAATTGTAATATTCTGATACCACAAACCTTTCATCACTGCTTTGGGCCTCCGCATCACCATCATCAGCGTCTATACTGCGTGGAACAAAATGGTCTTCAACTTCTCTCTTCCCACCTAAAAATTTGTGACATTTGTTTAAGGGGTCACACAAAGAAATAATGCTTGTAACATAAGCAGCTCCAGATCACCCAACCACTAACCTTCTAAAAGAAGTTGGCTTCCTTTTCGACGATCTCTGTCTTCTGAAATCATTAACAGACATTAACAATGCTAATGTGGCAAAACCCTCACATGTCAAACAATGAAAAGCACATTCCAAAAGTAGCACACAAGTAGACAAATACCTGCATAGCCCTTATCTTTCGAGAAGTGCTTGCGCTCACGTTCTTCTAATTCATCGCGGAGGTTCCTCCTGTGGAGCTCATCCTGAGTGTCTTGTCCATCTTTCCTAATGAATACCACGAACACAAATAAGAACAAGGAGACAACTTCATACCTAAATTGACAACTTTTTTCCAGTTTAGAAGGGGGATTTATATAAGGGGATGGGACTATTGGTGTAAAAAATTACTTTGAAATTAAAATAAGAATACATGAAAAATAAAGGAAGTATTGAATCAAGACAAGAACTTATGCTTTACGATGCTTAAATATAATCAGCATTAACACATAGATATTATCTTGCAAAGGGCCAATGCATCCCTTCCCTGGTAATCAATTTGGAATACGAATTGGACAGTGTCATGCATAACAGTAACTACAATAGATGATGGCTCTAATAGCAAGCGTCATACAAGTTTTCTTTGGCTATCATTCCATTATGAAACACTTGTTAACTTGGCAAACAATGACTTCCCTAATAATTTATATGAAATGCCTGCTATTCTAGTCAGAAAAAATTATTTGAAAGCAATATCAAACAGAAATGTTTGTTTATGCTAAAAATCTATCCACAATTGGGAAAATAAAGAACATTCCCAATTCTTGATCATCTGATAAAGTGCACCCTCTGATAATTTCTAATAACTTTGTTCTTCTTTTTTATTTTTCCTCTTTTAACTAGAAAAAATTCATAGTGCTCCAAGACCTTAAGTAGTGAAGATTAAATCTCCAGTAACACGCTAAACAAGAACACAAAATTAACAGGAATCAACAAAGAACAAAAATAACATTGTGACTTGTATAAGAAAAAGAATGTATACAAGTCACTTCACTCAGAAAGATCTTAGCTCTACAAGAAAACCAATAGGGTGATTTGCCAAGTTCTAAGTAAAATGTAACCCTACTTACCAGCTCCCAATAAACTTATGTTCATTATTATTCATCTTTTTTATGAAGGATATTATTGAGTCCTCCTACGAATGAAGACCCAAAAATGTCAAATGTAACAAATCAGCCTTTGTAATCCAACAAACATAATTGGCTACCAAAAGACTTGAGCATAAGAGCAAGTTTCTGAAGCCCATTTATCATCACATATGCGACATAGGATCTTCAACCTTGTGATATTTTAATAAAGATATCATGCTTAGCTGCAATGGCAAGATTTTTACCTAGGCTTTAAAGTAGTGTGAGAAGCAATGTCCCTCGAAGAGTACTTCTGAGATGGGCCAAAAATTCGGGTGCCCCCTTGCTCTTGGCCACCTTTAGCCGGCGCCCAGGTGGGTCTAGCAGCTGTTGTCATATTTCAAACAACAATCTTCAAGAAACCTATCACGAATCACTATATGCATGTATAATTAGAAAAGCAAAACAAAAATAAAACCTTTTCCATAATGAATTTGCAATTGAATGAACAAAATAAGGGTTTTTATCTTCAATCCGTTCCTTGCTGATCCAGAATGAGAAAGAAACACAGAATACAACAACTGGGTTTAAAAGTCTACAAGACTACAACGAATTTCACAAAAACACATAAAAAAACATAGAAATACAGCAAATTCCAAAAGCTGACAAGAAAGCACATCTGATGCTACGAGATCAGAAAGAAATTCATGACAAACAAAAATTATCCAAAACATGTACCTATAGAGTAAAATAGGGTAAAATCCTATATACTAAAAAACCCATATTGAACAGGCTTTTTTCTCCTGTACTGTAACAAATTTCCATGTACATCAGTAGATGTAGAAAAGCATCCAAATTAACTAACTAACGTCAGGCAAACCAGAAAATTCATGTTTGCAACATATAGAAACAACTTTTTACAAAACATCTGAAGAGAGGAAAGCTTAATATCTATCACATGGTTGTTTATTTTTTCTTCCCCAGAAAGAAAAAATCAAAAATTTATTTGACACGTGCCAAAATATAAAAATAGTAAAACTGCACTAGAAAATAATGCAGGATGTATTTTACGCCATTGCCCAAACCTCCATGATCATTATCTCAAAGTAATTTATATTAACACATTTTTTTATTCAACAGGGCTGTGGAGTTTAAACCCTATTCTTCACATTCCAAATCTCGCGACTTAAAAATCTAAAACTTTTCATAGTTGACTTATTTAAGAAAGATCAAGGAAACCCCATAAACATCAAGGAATAAATCGATAAAAGATAAAGAGTAAACATAACAGCAAAAAATATATATCTCTCTCAGAAAAATTAGAAAACCCAAAGTCTTACCGAATTCAAGGAGCAGATCCCCTCCGGAACGTTATA
Source organism: Parsonsia alboflavescens (assembly GCA_028571225.1). NCBI lineage: Eukaryota > Viridiplantae > Streptophyta > Magnoliopsida > Gentianales > Apocynaceae > Parsonsia > Parsonsia alboflavescens. The sequence goes on along the minus strand of JAOXNR010055000.1, from coordinate 498 downwards.
ACACCGGCCAAGATTTTAAGCAAATTAGACGCGCGAGTTGCAGACAGGAGAAAGTATTAGGGTTTGGAAATTTGGGGCTAAATTCTAAGTTGACAAGAGAAGAAGATTAAAGGCAGGTAGAGAGAGAGGGAGGAGAGAGAGAGTGCACAGAGGGAATGACGAAAAGACGTGTTTTTTATATATTAAAATCAGGGAGAGGCGGCCAGGGGGAGGGTTGCCAGGCTGTAGTGCAGTGACAACTCTACTTTCACGGGGATAAGGATGGTAATTTGGTCTGACCCGATGCATCCAGCCCGCCCTGTTTAAAAACCCGTCCCTTCGCGAGAACAGGTCAGGCAGGGCTCTTGAAATTGAAACCCGTCCACGGGTTAGGTCGGGTTGGACGCTGGCTAAAAATCTGACCTGACCCGTCAAGTCCCACACTTTGGGGCGTTTTCATTTTTACCCATATTAAAACAGTAATTTCTTATTTACCCAATTTTTCACAACATTTCACAA
>JAOXNR010054999.1:0-11693 GCA_028571225.1 Parsonsia alboflavescens | reverse complement strand
GGGGGGGTCATAGTGCAACTCAGGAGGTTCGAATGAAAAGAAGTGGTAGGAAGGAAGGAAGGTGCGATTCTCAAGAGATGCTTTGAAAGTCCAAGGGGTTAATGGCAGTTTTGTCTTTTAAATTTGGTCAAATGTTTCAAATTGGATTAACCGGGTATCCACAAAAATTGGATACCCCATGAAAATTGATTCATCCATTTGGGTACAATTAAAATGATTTCTCAAATTGGATATAATTGAAATATCCAAATTCAATTTGAGTATTTTTGGAAATTTCCACATCCATAACATCGAATATATATGATGGGAGAAACGGGTACACCCCGGACAAGTCAACATAAACAGGCAAGACCCGGACAAAAGTCAACCTAAATGGGCCCAAGGCCCCAACCTTCAACACTTGAAAGTCAGACTCACGAAGTCAACAAGGATAGGTAGGCAGTCACCTGCTACCACGGACCTCCTAAATGAGCTCGAAAAAGGTGCCACCAGACCTTGGGCCACGGCCTGGTAACTCTCAACTCGTCTCAAACATCTTCCATGCCACGACAAGATGTGCACGACTCCTAACATCTCACATGAGGCCACTACCACTCGACGCAACCTCCCAGAAAAGATAGCAGAAACCCTCATTGTCCACGGGCAAGTCACGAAATTGGTCTACAAGTCGGTTAGCAAGCTCGCAGGTCTCAACAAAGACATGAATGGCAACATATCTCAACCAACGGAAACTCTATGATTCTAGGAACAGTTGGCGGGATCTCACATGATCTCACAACTATCCTATTTGCCTACTGTCACGTAATAGTAGAGCCCTAATCGAAGAGGGAATTGATTTCTTTTATATAACCAAATCATACACAATCTACGGACAAGAGAATACTTTTCTAGATAATTAATTACACTCGATTACTCTCGGAATACTAACTTAGGCATTGGAGCTCTCCCCTAGGCACAACCCTCCTCCGGTTTCTTTTCAGGTTGCAATGACTGACGTCATCACGGTTTTGGGGTGACCCAGTGTTCAATTTCGAGCCCCATCACTTCTGACAACGTCTGTAGGAAAGTCAAACAAAAAAGTTTAGCTTTCATCCTAACACAAAATAAATAAAAAAGCCTGATGACTCAATCACAGACTACATGCATTCAACCGCCTCACTGAGGCAGACTGCCCGGCAGGACGCAATTGAGCACTGGTGAAACGGTGCCTGAAGCCCCGCCCTTCGCGGAGAACAATAGCCAAGCCCTAGTTGCCCATCAAGAACCACCACGGTCATCATAGTCTGGTCCATCTCGGATTGCCCTAATGAACCCTCCGCCTGTGCAAAAAAGGCCCAAGTAAGGGCATCATGATTGTTTTGCCAACAGTAATAATCCCACGCCATAGAGATCTAGGAGAACAAAGATGTCAATTCTAGCGGACCTCCAAGAACGACTGGTGGTAGCTTTAGAGAGACTATCAGGTAGACGAGACTATATGTCCACTGGGCGCACTATAGTGCCTTCTAAGAGAGATTCACAACCACCCCGAGACCAGCTAGAATGCACACGGCCTAGCCAGCCTTTACCTTCAGTAGGAAAGAATGACCTCCGACCTCAGGAAGCAAGTCAGGAAATATGTCGAGAACAAGAGAGGTCACAGAAGGGAGCAACCCAACCTCTGACCCACCTCAGAGAAACCCTGAACCACGGAAGGGGTTACGACGTAAGAGACAAGCTTAACCGAGTAGCCATGTCACGAAGCCAGAGACAGGATCCTAAAGAGCAAGGGAGCTCACTACGAACTCCTCTTGGAATAAGATACCACCTCGAAGAAGCCTAATCAAAACGACAAGCGATAACGCTCAAGGGGTAGCCCCCAATCCACTAAGGAGAGCAACTCCAACATCGAATCAGGAGACGAGAGCAATGTGGACCTAATTGAGCCTTCGCCGTTTGTCCACAGCATCCAAACAGCCCGGATGCCACCAAGGTTCAAAGCCCCACACTCGAAAGCGAAATATGATGGAAAAGGAGAACCTCTGTAGCACATAGACGAATATGTATCTTACATGGAGATGTTCGAGTACCCTAACCACGTCAAATGTAGAGCCTTCTAGTCAACAATGACTAAGAAGGCCTAGTCCTGGTTCAAACACATACTGGAGGCAAGAATCTCGAGTTGGACACAGCTGATAGAGCTGTTCTTGAAAAACTATTAGAGCAGCACAAGGTGCGAAAAAGATATCAACAACCTGTTCAACATCAAGCAGAACGTTGGAGAGAGTACAAGAAGCTACTACGGTCGCTTCAATGATGAAGAAGTGGAGATTGAGCAGAAAAAAAATGCCATCTACATCACTGCCTTCAAACAAGGTTTGCAAGGGGGTATGTAGCCCTCAGACTACCTGATTAGCTAGTAAAAACCATCAATAAGTTGTAAACGCTCCTTGAGAAATTGATAAAGGCTGAGGAGACAACGGTCCAAAAGAAAATCCCTAGCTTTGCCTCAGCCACTGAGAAAGACAACAAAAGGTGACAAAAAAGTCCTCAGTCCTCAAAAAGGGACAAGAAGGACCTCCACTCAAAGGAAGGAACTGTTAACAAGAAAAGAAAGACCATCCCCAACCTCTTGACCACTCCACTGAAGATCTCACGAACGGAGATCCTTACGGTCATCGAAAAGAGATTTCTCTTGAAACTTCCAAGACCTCTCTAGAGTCCAGTGGCCAAGAGAGACCTCTCCAAGTTCTGCCACTATCAAAAGGACCACAGCCATCTCACAGAGAACTGTTTCGACCTCAACCGTGAGATCGAGAGATTGGTGAAAGAAGGTCGCCTGCAAGAGTTCCTGGCTAGGAACACGAGTCCTACTGATCCACCTCCAGTAGCCCCTCGAAATCAGCAATCTCTTGTGTGCGAAATAAATGCCATCGAAATTAGGTCAGAGCGAGCTTGATGGGAAGACTTAGAACCCCTCACAGTGTCCCTCCAGGTTGGAGATTTCCTGGTCTGCAAATACAAGTGGGCACTGGAAGTGCCATTAATGTCCTATACCAGAAGGCCTTCGACCAGATAGGGACAGACAAGAGCTTACCGATAAAGTCAGACATTCTCTGACCAGCTTCAACGGCATCACAACCTATGCTAATGGGATTTTCTGAGTCCCAACGACAGTCCTTGTAAGTGGCCAAAAAGTCACTTACGTCATGGATTAGATGGTGGTCGATGCCCAAAGAACTTACAATGCAATCCAAGGTAGAAGGGGGGTGGACCCGAGAGTAGAAATTTCTCTGCTCAACTACAGCCTGAAAATGCAAGTTACAGACACTTGGATTGTCTTAGAGGAAGATAGATAGCTCGCCATAGAATGTTACCTCACTAAAGCTAATGAAGAGAGCTCGCCCGAGCTCGAGAAGGAAAACTTCATCGACCTCCCGAAAGGGAATGATGACTAAAGAATCCAGGCAACTGGTAGAGCAAAGAAGGTGTTCCTCAACTCAAAATTCCCTAAGAAAAGGATAAAAATTGGAGAGTTATTACCTCCTAAAATCAAAGGGAAACTTGTTGATTCCCTTCAAGAGTATCTAAAGGTTTTTGCCTTGCAACATAGGGACCTCGAGGGAGTACACCGAAAAATTGTTGAACACAACGTTGGGCTCAAACCAGGGGGCAAGCAGATAAAGTAGAAGAGGACCTTCGCCCCCGAGCAAAATGAGGTCAGAGCTCAAGAAATCCAAACTCTTCAAGTCGCAAGAATTCTGAAATTGGTGATATACCCGGAATGGTTAGCCAACCCACTTGTGGTCCCAAAGTAAGAAGGGACATGGAGGATGTCTGTGGACTTCACCACACTGAATAAATTTTGCAAGAAGTCCTATCCACTTTCAAGTATTAATCAAATGGTGGACTCGACAACTGGGTATTAGTGGCTGTGCCTCCTTGATACATACAAAGGGTACCACCAAATCCCAATGGCAGTGGAAGACATGGAAAAGACCTCGTTCATCATAGAGGTTGGGACCTACTGCTACACCAAAATGTCATTTCGCCTGAAGAACGCAAGAGTAGAATTCCAGCGAGCTATGCATAAAGTGGTCAATAAACAGCTTGGGAGGAATATAGAGGTCCACGTGGATGACAAAGTAATCAAATCCAGGACCTCTAAAGATTTCATTGATGACATCAGGGAGACTTTCTAGACCCTGAAAGCTGCCCACATGAAGCTCAACAAAGAAAACTGCACCTTTGGAGTTTCAGCAAGTAAATTCCTGGGCTTCATGATCTCTAAAAGAGGCATTGATGCCAATCCGGACAAGCCAAAAGCATTGTTGGATATGGAACCACCCAGAAACATCAAGGAGGTTTAGAGTCTAGTAGGAAAGATGGTAGCATTAGAGCGCTTCATCAGCAAAATGGCAGACAAAGAAGAAAACTTCTATGATGCCATAAGGAAGATAAAGGACTTCCAGTAGACCAAGGAGTGCTAAACAGCATTCACCAAGCTGAAAGACTTCTTGGGACAGCCCCCTCAATTTGTCTCACCAAGTTCAAGAGAAGAAATCTCGATGTTTCTTACTGCAACAGAGGAAGTAGTCAGCTCAGTGCTATTGGTACAAAGTTCAGGACAACAATTACCTGTTTATTATGTGAGTCGATTGCTCACGAGTCCAGAAACTAGATATTTGGACCTCAAAAGGTTCTTGGACCTTATTATTATTACCTCGAGGAAATTAAAGCCATATTTTAAATCTTACCCAATAAGAGTATTAACTAATCTACCACTAAAACAAGCTCTAGCCAAACCCGAGCTGTCGGGCAGAACGATGAAGTGGTCTCTTGAGCTCTCGGAATATCAAATTCAATTTCAGCTCTCTCAGACTTCGAAGAAGAATGCACAACGGCTCCACTGGAGCTCACAAGCACCTGTGAAAGCAACATCTGGACAATGTATACAGACGGGTCCACAAAAAAAGAAAATTCAGGTGCAGAAATAGTACTGATCGGCCCTGATTGAGTGAGAATCCCTTACTCTGTGAAGTATAACTTCCCAACCTCGAATAATGAATCCAAATGTGAAACTATCTTAGCAGGTCTAAGACTTATAAGAGCTCTCAAAGTGCAGAAATTGATCATTGAAACTTATTCATAGGTCATAGTCAGCCAAGTCGCTAGAGAATACGAAGCTGGAGAGGACAACATGATCAAATATCTCAAACGAGTAAGGGATATCACATCCAAACTTGAGTATTTCCTCATTGAGCAAATACCCAGAGAACAAAATGCAAAGGCGAATGCACTATCCAAAGTCTATTGAGAGAATGCCGGGATAAATGCAATGTTGTTGGTGGAACAATTATACTCTCCAAGAATAAACCAAGACAAGAGCTTGGTTATAGATTATCAAGAAAATTGGAGGCATCCAATCTACAAATTCCTCAAGAATTTCAACCTCCCACAAGACCCAAAAAAAGCTTGCGAAGTGCGAAAATGGTCACCTCGCTACGTCCCGATACGAGATGATGAGGTGTACAAGAGGTCATATACTTGGCTATTACTCAAATGTCTAAGTCAAGGAGAGGGACAATACATTATTGAAGACGTACATAGTGGGATATGTGGATCACACATAGGAGTAAAAACCGTGGCCAAAAAAATACTAAGCACAGGGTATTATTGGCCCTTAATAGTTTCAAACATTGAGAAGAATATACAAAAATGCACGAGCTGCCAGTTGCAAGGGAACAAATCACATGTACCACCAACAAGGTATCAATCCATCAACGCATCAATACCTTTCGATATCTGGGGTATTGACATTCTAGGACCCTTCCCGAAAGGAGTAGGGGGTGTTTAGTTCCTAATCGTTGCCGTGGAGTACTTCACCAGATGGGTTGAAGCAGAGCCAATGGCAACCATCTCATCATCAAAAGTCCAGTCTTTTGTTTGGAGAAACAATGTGTGAAGGTTCGGGATTCCCGGAGCTATAATTTCAAACAATGGAAGACAGTTCATTGGTGACCCGTTCAAAACATTCTGCAAGAATTTGAACATTGAAAAGAGGCTGACCTCTGTAGCTCATCCTCAAGCTAATGGGCACCCAAGGGTCACAAATAGAACCATTCTGGAAAGACTCAAGAAAAGACACACCAAGCTCTAGAAAAAGGGTAGCAAACCTACTTGGCCAGATGAAATCCCAAGCATTCTATAGGCATACAGAATGACACCTGGAAAAGTTATTGGGAAACACCATTCAACTTATGCTTTGGTGCAGAGGAAGTGATGCCGGTCGAGGTCGGCATGAAGACCCTAAAACTGGCTGAATATAATTCAGGCTTCAACGAGGGAGAGAGAAGGGCAAACGTTGACCTCCTTGAAAAGGTAAGAAACAAAGCAATGGAAGCTGATAGAAGCTACAAAAGGCAAGTCACAAATTTTTTCAACAATGGAGTGCAAACAAGGCATTTTGCAGTTGGAGAAATGGTCCTCAAAAGGTCAGATGTTGGCAAACAAGGCAAGCTGCAAGAAAGCTAGGAAGGACCCTATATAGTCCAAGAAGTTCACAAAAAAGGGAGCTACAAGCTCATTGATCTTGAAGGAAGACAACTCCTGAGACCTTGGAACATTTGCCATCTAAAGAAATTCTATGCCCAAAGCTACTTAGACATTGTGGACCTCACAGACTCATCAATTCAACTGGACACAATCCTTAGGGACCTCACTCAAATGCAATGAGACCTCAGCAAATCACCTCAATTTGATTTTGAGCAAGACATGGATAAAAGATAAGATCTTCCTTTTAAAGCTTATCAAGTTTTCACTTTGTGCTGTTTGTCTCAAGTTCAAAGTGCCAGAAAGCAAAGACGGAATATTTAGCAAATATCAATGCAAGATATTTGAGAAGAATAAAGTTGATATAAGAACAGAGGCCACAAACAGACCTCTGAGATATCCAATGTAGTACAGCAACTTAAAGGGTTAAATATCCAGAGCATTGAAAGAGAAAGAACTGAAAGACCCTAGTTCTATTACAAAGCACCCCCGAGTTTGCCTCTTTGCTACCTCTGGACAAGGGGAACATCATCTTCTTCATCCTCATCATCTGGGACATTGATTAGGCCAAAACTACTTCTAGGAAACCCCTCTTCACCAGTGTTTTCTACCCCAGCAGCACTAAAAGGACCTACGAAGCAAAAGACAATATAGTCAGATAAGATGCTATACAGAAGATAGGCAAGTCACCTGGAAAAGGTTGAGTACCTATTCCAAAATAAGTACGCATGAGGTGAGGATAAATTTCCTTAACCGAATCTACACTGCAAAACATGGGAATACCTTCAGGAGATATCATGGCCTAGGGAGTGACATCCAGGACCTCTCTCTCAGTGACCACGACCTCCGGGGCTGCCTCTACCAGCTCCTCTCCCTTCCCCGTAGGGCCCTCATCAGTTTGGCCAACCTGAGCCAAGAATATAGCAGCAACAACCTCTTTTGGAGAAGTTTGATTCAGATCTTCTTGACTCCAAAGAAAAAGAATGAGCGAATCTGGATGATAGAGTGCAGCATCATATGCAGAGCTGGTCTTCATCTTAGGGTAGGAATTCTTGAGGTCATCAATCACCTTAACGTATATCCCCATCATTTGAGGCTTCATCAAAGTTTCCACATACCCCTGAAAAGCAGGAACCTCCTCGAGCCTTTTCATAGAGAGGTTGTCATTCTCATCACAAAGGCCTTGGAACTCCTCCAACTTGGCCTGAAGCTTTTTAGTGCGGTCCTTTTGCTGGGTGTTGGAGTTAACCAGCTTTGAAATCCTCTTGTGAGCCTCCCAACACCTCAGACATGGCTAGGCTGTTGGCTCTAGCCTCATCAACATCCTTCCTGCACTCAGAGAGAAGTCTAGCTGATTTATCAGCGGAGGCGTAGGCCTCCCTAAGAGAAGCAGCAAGTTCAGCCTTCTCCTTTTCCAAGAGAGCCTTAGCATCCTGGAGCTCTGAAATAAGAGAGGCAAACTCTTTATCCTCTTTGGCCTTCTCAGTCTACCTCCTCAAGTGCTCCCCAAAGAGGATGTGTTTCTACAAAATAAAAAAATAACAAAAGGAAAAAAGGTCAATGTCGAAATCAAAATAAGACAAGACCAATTGCAAACTTACGAAAGGTAGCAGGAACTCACTGCAGTATGAAGAGAGGCTTCAAATCTATCAATCTCCTCATCCATCAGTTGTCGGCTAATCTCTCGGTTAACTGGAGGAGCACACTCCATCAGAAAAGATTGGGAGTGGGGCCATTGGAGTAAGGAGTCAAAGGCTTATATGGAAAGATCAGGGATCGATCTTGCGGTCTCCTCAATAAAATGAGTGGCCAGGGCTGCACCCCCCAACCTCTTAAAAGCTTTTGCAACCTCCTTTTTGGCGTAGCTTGGAAATGAAGGTTTAGACTCCGAGGTCACTAGATCCTTCCCATTAGTAGCTGAGCTCGGAGGAATCATCTTAGTTGGTTAGGAGGAGGGTGAAGAAGATTTAGACGGGACCTTGATGGGCCTGTCAGATGACTTCATCCCAGCAGCCCCTAGGCTTCATTTAGAGACACCCCGAGACCTCTCAGCCATAACCTGTCTCCCCCTACCCCAAGGAACAGGAACGTTGATAGCAAGGCTGCAGTAGAAGAGGCACCACTGGTGCCCCGAGCTCCACCAGTAGGACCTTGAGAAGGTGCAGAATCAAAGAGCCAAGAAATGGTCCTCATTTCTGCCAAGGCAGAGAAAAAGAAAAAGCTATCAGTATAAAATCATGAGCAAATAAAAGCAAACACCAGTTAAAGACAGATAAGCTCCCTACCAGAGGGGGATATCCCCAAAATTCCCCTGACTGAAGAGAGGTCGAGCTCTGTTGGGCTTCTAAGACCAACAAGACGAAGGAAAGTTTCAGACCAAGTTTGGGTAGTACGCCCTACCTTGACTCTATCAGACCTTGCCAGATCAATCTAGAAATCCCTATTCTCGGTTTGGACACTGGTCAAGTCAGGGAGCTCGTTGAAAAATGAACGGTTCAAGTTCCAATCCAGGTAGGGCTCGAATCGGACTAAATGGCTTGGAAGACAAGCAAAGAAGAAAAGGTCTTTCCATTGCTCTACTGAGAACTGAAAAGGACCCACTGGCTTGTACCTAGTGTTGAACTGGAGATACCCCTTGGAAGATTTAGAGGTCGAAGAGACGCCGAGCTTAAAAAAGCCCCCAAAGAGCTCTGGAGAAATAGAAACTCTTTAAATATGGCATGTCACTATGAAACCGACCACCATCCGATGGGAATTTGGAACAAGCTGGGCCAAGGGAATACCCCAGAAGTGGGCAATGTCGAGGAAGAGGAGGTGAAGGACAGGAAGGAGGATGCCTCCCCTAAGGCTAGAAAAATAAAGGACTATGCGTCCCTCGCAACTAATGTAGGGGAGCTCATCCTTCGAGGCAATGACTATTTCGTCATTCCCTAGCCCCAGATCCCCACTGATGTTAAAAATATCAGAAGGGTCGAGAACAGAAGGCATAGAATGAGTTTCTATTTCAGAAAGCTCAAAGGTTTCTCTCCTAATAGAAGGGGTTTTGACAGAAAAAGGGGGTAAATGGAGAACCCCATTCTCCAAATCAATAGAAGAATGGGAAGAAGCAGTGTCTCCAAGATGGAGAGAAGGAGTGTTACACGCAAAAGAAGCTGAAGTCAACATCTCGGTTTACTAGAAAAAACTCAAAAAGATGAAATCTTTCAAAGGAAAGGAGAAGAAAACTCACTTAGTAAAATCCCGGAAGGTGAAAAGAGAAGTTGTCCTAAATAACCGGATGCTCAAGCAGAAGGAAGAAAAGGAAATTTAGGGAAGGAAGCTCTGTAAATTCAAACAAGCGGTGAGAAAGTTTAGGTAAGTCCTAGAAATCTTAAGACTCCTAATTTATATGGAATAAGGAGTCTCTCTGGCCGCAGAAAGGGGAGATCCTCTGAAATTAAAACGGGTCAATTTTCGAAAAGGAAAAATCCGAAACAGTGTAACCTTCTAAACCCGGAACAAGTCAATTCTTTATCTGAAGCCGAAGCAGTGCGACATTCCAAAATCTAAGTGGGGAAGACATTCCAAATTTAGACCGACAACCAAATTTTCGAAACTGAGGAGAACGTCTTCTTCCAAAAATAGCCATTGCAAGAAAACAGCATGACCCTCCAAGAGTCGCAACCTAAATATTTTAGTTCTTAATACCTAAAGGTCAGACTCGCGAGCAGTTACAAGGAAACGGCTCGACCTTTCAAGGGTCGCGACTTAGAAATGGTAGTTCCTAATACCTGAAAGTCAGACTATTGACTTTAGAGATGGTAGTTAATAATATTTGAAGGTCAAGCCCCCCGACCTACAAATGGCAATTCCTAATGCTCGAAGGTCAGGTCCCCGACCTAGAGATGGTGATTCATAATGCCTAAAGGTCAAACTCGAAACCTAAAGATGGTAATTCCTTATACCTGAAGGATAGAATTGCGAGTCCCAAGGAACAGGTGGGCAGAGACCTCCTACCACCGACCTCCTAGGATCACGGACTTACAACATGCGCACAAAAGAGGTTTTACTGGACCACGACCTACGACCCAATGAGTCCTAATCCGGTTCATTTACCTTCTATGCCGTAACCAAGTGTGTGCAACTCTACTCGAGGCCAAAAAATTGAAAGCCAACTTGCAACTCCCCATTGCAGACTCGAATGGAAAGGTACCCCAAAGCTAGCCGTTACAAGGAATCGACAAACTCGTTAGTGGCTACGAGTTTAAAATGGTAATTTAGGCACCACGACCTCTGAGCTCGCTGGACCTAAAGAGGGGTAATGGTGGGAGAAACAGGTATACCCCGGACAATTCAACATAAACAGGCAAGACTCGAACAGAAGTCAACCTAAATGGGCCTAAGGCCCCAACCTTCAATACTTGAAAGTCAAACTCACGAAGTCAACAAGGATAGATGGACAGTAACCTGCTACTACCAACCTCCAAGGTCACCAAACTCGAGAGGGATACCACCAATCCTCAGACCATGACCTGGTAACTCCCAACTCATCTCATACATCTTCCATGTCACAAATAGATGTGCACGACTCCTAACATTGCCCATGAGCGCGACCACCTAGAAAAAGATAGCCGAAACCCTCAATGTATAGAGGTCGGTTAGCGAGCTCGCAACTCTCGACAGAGATGTGAATGGCAAGATATCTCAACTAGGGGAAACTCCGTGATTTTATGAGCAATTGACGAGATCTCACACGATCTCACAACTATCCCAATTACCTACTGTCATGTAATAGCAGAGCCTTAATCGAAGAGGTAATTGATTTATTTTGTATAACCAAATCATACATAGTCTACGGACAAGGGAACAGTTTTTTAAAGAATTAATTACACTCGATTACTTTGGAATATTGACTTAGGCATCGAAACTCTTCGTTAGGCATAGCCCACCTCTAGTGACCTTCTCTACTTTCTTCTCAGGTTGCAGTGACTGATATCATCACGATTTTGGGGTGACTCGATGTTCAATTTCAAGCCCCATCAATATTGTTAATTAATATTTCCTCTTTGGAATGAATGTTTACTTTTAAATTACGAGAAAAATAAATTTAATAAATATCTTTAACTAGATTGATTTACTAAATTATTTTTAATTAATTCCTTTATGACTATTAAAAGAATTAA
>JAOXNR010054998.1:0-42525 GCA_028571225.1 Parsonsia alboflavescens | reverse complement strand
GATTGGTACTTGTTTAAATTCATAAAACTCTCTGTGGGACGATACTCTTTTGATCACTTTATTACTTGTTAACGATATGTATACTTGCGTGTGCAATTTGGCTAACAGTTATTCTATTTCAATTGATTTTTTTATTTTTTTATTTTGATTCCTTTGGACTGGTTTAGAGCAATTGAATGGTATTTTTTTAAAATTTATAAGCCTGTGCAATCACTTTCAATCCCATAACGAAATAGCTCGAATCCTTTCCACAGGCCATTCTTCTAGCTACAAATAAATAAATAAAAATGAAAACCTCATGACGAGAATTGCCTCTTGTTGATGGTTTATTTCATAAGATTCTTCCTTAGATACGATTGAAGGTGATCTTCACCATTCTATTGCTTTGCAAGGCTTTAACGCCAATTTTCTTTAATGAATGGATTGGGGTCTGCCTAACCCCCCGTTTTGGATGGTTTTATTTAAAAAGAAAAAGAAGTCTATATTACACACTTGTGTGCAACACGTATTAGGTTAGAATCACTTTGGATCTCATATTACACTTTTTTGCAACATGTATATTAATAAAAAAATGAACTAAAATCTTATATTTGGCATTTAATTTTTATTTTTATATATATTTTATATAATAAACCTTAAGAGGATAAAGTAAACCCTAGGTGTGCTTGATCTTTTAGGGATATATGTCCAATTTTTACTAGTAATAGGAATGTGTAACATATGATTCAAAGCCTTTAATCAAACAGATTCTAAAATTTTATGAAAAAGAATATGAATTATATATTTAAAAAATTAAAATTAAAATATCTAATGTTATTAAATGGGAAGTTAGTCAACTTTGTCCCTGAAGTTTGACTATAAAATCTGTTTCGTCTTTTATGGTCCAAAATATGAATTAAGGGTTTCTATCCATCTTTGTCGCTAAGTATTCGTTAGTCATGATTAAAATAGACTTTTAACCTGGGATTAACCAATTTCACCCTTGAAGTTTGACATTAAAATCAATTTCATTTTTGAAATTTTTTTTCCTACCTTTACTGTCTCAAAATATTTTACGATCTGCCATTATAAAGTCTCTGTCCATTCTACCCATTATTTTGTGATTCTAGAAACAACAAGCGGTGACTCAGGGACAAAAAATACATTTATCCCATTTCCCCTAAAACAAAACTCACCTTCAGTCACTTGACCCATTTAGACATCTCATCAAAAACTGAGAATACACACATCATATTGGAATTCAGGTGAGAGTATCAAGACTCGGCCAATCACCAACAGTCTCTAGACGAGCCGCATCCATATTTGAAGTTGTGAAAACAGCTTGTACCCTTTATAATAAATTCTCTACCCACCATTCTACAAATGAACTTAAGCATGTTAATTTGCAATTGCAACAAATATGAAGATTTTTTATGCCTCAATTGTACTCTCGTCTATTGTATGAATCAATTCAAAAGAGGTTGCTAGTAGTTAATTATATCCAACGGCAATGCATTCCCTCTCCGCATCAATATCATGGAGGCTATAAAAAAAAAATCTTTACAGATGAAATTGATTTTTTTGTCAAACCTTATGAACGAAATTGATTAATTTCCCTTATTAAATAAAATATCTTTAAGTCCTACAGACATTAAAATAATTGTGTTATTCTATTTCAATTGATTTTTTATATTTTTTATTTTGATTCCTTTGAAGTGGTTTAGAGCAATGAAATGGTATTTTTTTTAATTTATAAGCCTGTGCAATCACTTTCAATCCCATAACGAAATAGCTGAAATCATTTCCACAGGCCATTCTTCTAGGTACAAATAAAAAAAAAAAAATGAAAACCTCATGACTTCAATTGCCTCTATTCTGTCCTGTCTTTTATGTGACCGTAGTTTTTTTGTTATTTTGTTATTTTGTTTTAACTCTCTTTTCTCAAATTTCTACGTTTAGTGCGTAATATTACAGTATCAGAGTGAAGTGACAAAAGAAACTATTGTGTTATTTGATCGATATGTAATTTGTTTAGATCTTGAGGTCTCTCTTTTGGGTTGACCTAATTTAATTATATGATTTTTAATATATATATATATATATATTTATATATGTTTACTTTCCTGAACTTTCTTTTTGCCTGTAGGAAAAATTTGAGAAGAATCAGGTAAAACACAAAGCTAAAAGACGAGAATAGAACCGATCTAGTTCACTGGCACCGGTGGATATAACATCACTTTTCGACTACTTAAGCTATAGATAATTAGTTTTAATTATTCATTTATTTTTATTTTCTTATATTTTAATTTAAAATTATATTTGTTTATTTATTTGACAACTTTTTTAATATTTGACAATTTATTTCGTTAAACGAATTATGAATTTTCAAAACATGGAAGAATGAATTTTATTGTAACTTATGTTTTATTTTGAATTTAATGGGATTTTATTTAGAAATTTATCGAAGTTTTAAGTTTGGATGTACCGGTTAGTTCGAGATTTTTGTTCAGGGACCAAATGAGCTACGATTGAGGTCAAATTTTGTTGTATTGAACTTTACACATGGAATTTTAATATGGTCTAATTATATTACTTAGATGGATAAAGAATTAGAATGGAAGAAGTGGTGGCAAGTTGGTTGAAAATTAAGAAATTTTCCAGTATAATTCCATTAAAATTAGGGTAAAAATTTCCAGGCATCCCTGAACTTTTTAAAAATCTACTATTAGCAATTCGACTTTAAATCATTTAGACTTAGCCCTCCAACTATTAAAACTTATAAAATGCAACACTTCTATCCATTTTTGACGTTAAACCCTGATAGAATCAACCCACGTGCCATCCACGTAATTTTTAACAGGGATAATTTTGTCCCTCCAATTTTTCTCTCTTTTTTTCATCTTCTTCCTCTTCCTCGCTTCTTCCTCCTTCTCCTCAGATCTGGACTGCCAGAAAACTTCTAAACTATCGGAATTTATTCTTGAGAATGTTGGAACTAATGCGAACAGATCTAGGTAGTAGAGTCAATGGAAGTTTTAGATCTCTCCGCCATTTATGGGCCGCCACCAATGGTAACAATCAGCTATAATTTGAGCTATAATCAAATTGGGTTCTCACAACTGTCTTGTGTCGAATGCTGGCTTCAAATTGAAAGATCGAGAGCAAAATTCCCCTTTTGGAAAAAATTGGTATTTTGTAGGGTAAATGAGTAATCCGAAGCGAATGACATTCTGGGTTGTTCGCAGAAATGCTTTGGAAGCTGAAGATGGAGGTAGATCGTCTTGACATATTTGCCTTCCATTTGAAAAAAAATTTATAATAGACTTGTCAAACCTTACTAGCTTAGTGGTAAGTAGCAACACTTGGGATCAACAGGTCTCAAGTTCAAGACACTTCGAGGGTAGGTGCGGTGCCATTTTTGATCCTCGAAGGGAGGGGCATGGGGAGGGGTGGGTGTTAAAAAGAAAATAGTATATATATATATATATATATATACACACATATATATATTTATATATAGGATAATGCTATAAAGTTTTACGGTGCACATCTTATAGAGTTTTCAAGTTAAGTCTCAAATGATAAAAGTTTATAGTTAATTATTAAAAAAATAAATTCTCCTATAAAAAATTATTTTTTTAATTTCTTTTTTCATAAACTAAACCTTAGGGGTACTTAATTATATTATATTATATCTTTTGACAAAACAAATGACAATTGACCATTAACTTTGATCATTAGAGATTTAATTGGAGCATTTCATAAGGTGTGCTTTGTAGCACTCTATGGGATTTTCAATATATGAAAATGCTATAGAGTGCACCAATGCACTCCATATGGAGTGCACTGTTAAGTCTTTAATAGTCAAAGTTAACGGTTAGAAAATTTTTTTCTTTAAAAATAATAATAAATTTCATCCAATACCCCTAGGGTTTGGTTTATTCTTGTAGGGTATAATACATAAAATATATTTACAAAAAAAATAATTTTTTATTGAAGATTTTATTTTTAAAAAATAAAATTAGATGTTGACGGTTAAAGACTTAATAGTGAACCCTATAAGGAGTGCAACAGTACACTCTATAGTATTACCGTAAATATATAATTATATATATATATATATATATATATATATATATGTATATAGAGGATAATGCAAATCTCTAACACTGAATGTTAAAGGTTAATGTCTGAAAATCTTTAATAAAAAAATTATTTTTTTGTAAATATATTTTATATATTATACCCTAAAAGGATAGAGGTATTGAATCAAATTAAGTATTTTTCAAAACAAAAAAAAAAGATCGTTAACTTTGACTTTTAAAGACATAATAGTAGGCTTTATAACATTTTTGTATATATATATAACCGGTCCACTGTAGCATGTTTGTTTTCCAAGATAATTTATTATTCTTCATTGCTTAAAATAAGAAACCGTTAGTGATATTTTATTTGAAAAAAATTATAAGCTGTTTATGCTATCCTTGGTGTACTTCTACTTATTTATTTTGGGAAAATTGTGCTAAAAAAAAATTGTTTTGGAAACACCTTTGAATTAAGCTTTTGTGTACGCGTTAGAATCCACAGGAAAGACACCCTTGCACATGGGGAATTTACTCCCCTAGAACTAGGACTAGAAGAAAAGAAGACAATTCAACTCCTTTGTGAAGACAATAGTAGGAATTATCTTCTTGATTATCTATCTGATCATTTTTATGATTATTATGATACAACATACTCTACTATCAAGAAAATTTGGAAAGCTTTGCAAAGTATGACACCGAGGAGGTAGGTGTTAAAAAAAATGTTGAGAGTAGGTTTTTTCAATTTCAAATGGTGGACAATAAATTAGTAGTAGATCAAGTTAAAGATTTTATCATGATATAGTTGGAGAGCTCAGGTCTGAAGATATCAAGATTGGAGAAAATCTTATTGTTTGTGGTATAATTGATAAACTTCCACTTTCATGGATAGAATTTTAGAAAAACATGTGGCCCAAACAAAAAAAAAAAATCACCCTTGAGACCTTGATAATGCATATTCAGATGGAAGAAGAGGCAAGGGGCCAAGATGCATTGATGCAACCAGTGGAGAGCACAGAACAAACCATCAGAATGAAGGTAACTTTAATTTCCTCAAATAATGCTACTCCTAATACAAACAAAAAAAGAAACATTTCAAGAAAAATTATCGTAGACCTCTCATGAAAAATAAAGGTAATAATTATCAAGCACGAAATCAGCCATAATAAAATTCTGGTGTGTGTTGTGTCTATGGGAAGAGTTTGCATATTGCTCAATTTTGCAGATTTTGGAAACTTGAGACTGCTTCACAGGCCAACGTAATCGAAGAGCCACCTGTGGCTATGATAACAAACATTAATATGGTTGAAAGTGTTGATGGTTGGTGGGCAAACTTAGGTACACACTGTCATGTCTGCTTTGATAAAAAAATTTCTAAGGGTATACTTCTTTCGATGAACCTAAAACCATCATGCTTGGTGATAATCATACCACTCAAGTGTTGGGAACGAGAGAAGCTGAGTTGAAATTTACATCTGGAAGGGAATTGACATTAAGAGATGAGTTATATACTCCTTTAACGAGGAAGAATTTGATGTCAAGTTATCTACTCAACAAGGCTGGCTTTAGGCAAATCATAGAATCTGAACAATATGTGATTACTAAAAATGGTATTTTTGTGGGTAAGGGGTGTGCGTGTGATGGCATGTTTAAATTGAATATTGAGATGAATAAACCATATTGAACTTTTGTTTATATGCTTTCTTCTAAAATTTTTTGGCATGCCCATTTATGTCATATTAATAGCCGTCATGCGGGAATTGTGAGTAATTTAGGATTAATCCCAATGATTAAAAAGGATTTAGAAAAATGTGAAGCTTGTAGTAAATCAAAAATCACAAAAAGAGCTCATTTTGTTGTCATAAGAAAAACAGAATTGTTAGAATTAATCCACAGTGATGTTTGTGAACATGGATCGATTCTAACTCGTAGAGTGAATCGCTATTTTGTTACTTTTCTTAAGGATTTCTCAAAATTTACTTATGTTTATTTGATGAAACATAAAAGTGATGTGATTCAGATGTTTAAAGAATAGCTCCATGATTCTAATGAGTGTAATTCTTTTCTAAAATCATTGGAAATAATTCATTAAGTTATTATATAATATTCTCCTGCATCTAATGGGGTAGCTGGGATTTAAAATAGAACTTTGGTTGAGTTAACTAATGCCATGCTAATTGAATATTGTGCACCTTCAAACCTTTAGGTTAAACTATTTTGACAGCTTGTTATGTGCTAATTAGGGTGCCACATAAAAATTCAAATTTAATTCCATTTGGATTGTGGAAAAGCAATAAGACAAATTTGGGATATGTTGTAGTTTGGGGTTGTTTGGCCTGGGTTAGGCTAACTATTCCCAAAATTTCTAAATTGGGTGTAAAAGTCAACACTTGGGCTTTTCTTGGTTATGCTTCCGATAGTACAGCCTATAGATTTTTAAATCTAGAAAATAATGTGATTATTGAATCATATGATGCAATTTTTTATGAAGAAAAAACTCCTTTTAATTTAAAAGTATTAGGGGTCAAACATTTGAGGAAAATATTTTATCTCTACCTAACTCTTCTTTTTGAATTTTGAGAAAAGAAAATAACGATGATTTTCAACCTAAAAGAAGTAAAAGAGTTAGAATAGAAAAAAGATCTTGGTCATAATTTTCGTGTATTTAATATTGAAAATGACCATCTTACTTTAACAGAAGTTTTGACAAAACTTGATGCAATTTTTTTTGAAAGAGGCTGTAAATGATGAGATGGAATCAATAATTTCTACTAAAACTTGGAAATTAGTTTTTTTTTTTTAAATGAAACTATTGGGGGATGGGTGGTTAGGTAGACCCCTACCTATTTATGTTTTTTGAAAATGAGAAGGGTGAAATTGCCTTACAATGAGAGTTGTAAATGAAACAAGGGTAGAAGTTAAAGGAAAAGACTATCTACAATGGGCAGGGAATATGATTTCATAATGTGATATAGTTGCCAAATGATCTTGCTAATGATCTTCTTGCTACTGCTGGTTTCCTCAGATTAGAAGGATGCACAACGTGCCACCCAAATTTCATGACAAATGAGTACCGAAAGAATTGTTGCCAACAGTCCCAACCGTCTTGTTTGCTGTCGCCAGTTTTGTATGTGTTCCACCAGTTCTAGTTGTCTTCTGTCAATGCCAAATATATGATTTAAGTGTGCCCATACCTGTGTAGTTAGTTGGCAGCTGCCGAAGAGGTGGAGATGGTTTTGCCCGATCTTCCACGGTGGCATCTTGATGCAAGCTGGAAACCCAGATGAACTCGTGTATCATCAGTAGCGAAGAAATTGTTACTGAGTTTTCACATAAAGATAGACCATGAACGTGGAATCTTAGAGTGGAAAAATGCTCGGTTGTGGAATCTTCCAATTCTTCAGCTCCAAAGATGTTTTCAAGAATGATAAAATTGCTCTGCCCAACTCGATGCTTGTCGCATGCGTCTCCAGATTGGTGAGCCTCCTTTGAATATTGCCACTTCAGGCTGATATCCATATTTCATTCTTAAATAAAGAACCTGAAGCAAGTCAGTTGTCCAAAATTTCCACCATAGGTTAGAGCTTATGATTGGATCATTCTGTTCAGAGCCCTTACCTCAAGTCCTTCTTTATCATATCGCCGAGTGACATGATCCCATCTGCACTAGTGTCTATTGCTTCCATAGTCCGAATGGCCCTAGAAGAATTAAGCAAACTGTCATTCCACTTAACTTATAATCTGTTGCGGTGGATTTGTGTTTGCCAACAGGTAAATTGCCATAGCCGAGAGCACATGTTTGATGAGAATTAATCTACCCCCTGGTGATAGATATTTTCTCTGCCATCCATTGATGCGCTCCTTGATTTTGTCAACAAGAGGAGAATAATATGAGTTCTTGGCTCTTCCTGGAAAAACTGCCGATTTAGATCATTGGCAAGCTTTGTTCAATACACTTGTAATATTCTTTGGTATAGCTCGTCTTTGCTAAGAGATATGCGAGGACAGGAACATAGAGCTCTTGCGAAAGTTCACTTTTTGGCTCAAACGATCTTGACAAAACTCTAGGCATTATTTCAAAGTACGAAGTCCTCATTTCAGTCCCCTCGTGAAGATAATAATGTCATTTGCAAAACTTAAGTGGGAAATAGGAAGACTACTATGCTCTCTGATGAAGTACCCTATTTCACCTTCATGAAAGAGATTGTTTAGGCCCCTTGATAGTACTTTTGTTGCTAGGATGAATAAAGTAGGGGATAAGGGATCCCCTTGTTGAACACCTCTTGAAGATGGGAAGAAACCACACAATTTACCGTTGATGGTGACTGAGAATTTATTGAATGCCAAACAGTTGTATATAAGATTCAAGGAGTGATTTCCAAAGCCAAATTTCCGCAGCACCTCCAAAAGAAAAGACCATTTTACTCTATCGAAAGCCTTTAACATATCTAATTTTAAGATCATATTTCCCCCAATACATTTTTTTGTTCAATGAGTCTATGAATTCAGAAGCTAAAGGAATATTTTCTGAGATTTTTCAACCTTTCATGAAGCCTCCATGGTTAAGACATCAAATCTAGAAGTATTTTTTCAAGACGTAAAGAGATTAATTTTCTAATTACCTTGGAGGAAAAATTGAAGAGGCCGATAGGGCAGAAGTCTGCAAATGTTGCTGGGTTGTCAACCTTTGGAATTAGGATGATTTGAGTTAAGGTAAAATGCTGAGGTATCCGCACTCCTAACCAAAAGTCACTCACTGCTTGCAACATGTCCATCTATATCAAGCTCGAAAAGGTTGTATACGACATGCATGGTAAGCCATCTACACCCAAGGCACTCTTTCCATCCAATCCGAACACCGCTGCCCATACTTCTTCCAAATCTAAAAGTGTCGAAAGGTCTCTGTTCTGAGCTGGACTGATGGCCGATGGAATGTTGGCAGTTAAATTGTTCGGGTTTTGCAGACAGCTTGGCTCATCTATTAACAACCCCGATAAAAATTCCACTGCTTCCCCTTCAATATCATGAGGTTCTATAAGACAATGACCCTCCGTAGCTTGGATTTTATAAATTTGCAACATAGCTTTCCTTGTATGCCAGAATTTCAAAAAATATGATGTGCTTCCCTCTCCTTCCTTCAGCCATTTTATTCTAGACTTCTACCTCTAAAAAATCTCTTGATTCTTTAAATGGAAAATCAGATGAGGCCATTCTTGATGTAGTTTCTCTCATTTGTCTTCCATATTGGCAGGCACGTAGACTTCTTCCAGAGAAGTGACCAAATTCTCAGCCCATTTCACATTGGATTCCACATGACCAAAAGTGTCTTTGTTCCAAGCTATGAGGACTTTCTTTAGTCTACATAATTTTTCAGCCAATCGACGCATTCCATCTCCTTCAATGGGTTGCTGCCAGGAGGAGTTAACTTTCCCACGAAATTCTTGATGTCTTTTAACCACATATTTTGGAAGCCAAAAGAACTCGGACCTTGGTTGCCAGCCGCAGCAGTTGAGATAAGTAAAGGGCTGTGATCCAATGGAGTTCCTGGCAGATGTTCTAGTGAGGTGCTGTGGAATGTGTTCTGCCAAATTTCGTTTACCAAGACTCTGTCTAACTGTCTCCAAAGATGGGGAATGGTTGATTTGTACCAGCTGAAATTATTGCCAACAAAAGGTAAATCCAAAAGTTCACAATGTTCCACACAATCATTAAACTCTCAAACTGAAAGTGTTGCTGGAGGAGACCCCAAACTTTCCTCCGAAGAGCTAACCACATTAAAGTCTCCCCCTATCAGTCGTGGCTCATTAATTTCTTAGTGTTTTACCATCTCCATCAAAAATAATCTCCGAGTAATGTAATCACAGGCTGCATAAACGAAGGACATTTTGCATGTTCCATGCAAACCCATATAATTTTGCACCAAACAAGATAGTATTTGGTTTGAATCTCGTGAAATATTTAACAGCAATTCAGAGCTCCAAAATAGCCAGATCTTCTCATTTGAGTTAGAATGAAAATACTCCATATTAAGTTTGAAAGCCTAAGAAACAATCCTTGAACAGTTAATCATTGGTTCTTAATTGGATTGATTGAATCTGTGACAGATTCACTCGACGAGTCTGATGCGTCATTCTGTGATCAAATATGATCTCCTGAGGCTGGCTAAACAGCAGAACCATGCACTGCAAGTGCATTAATTCCCTTGTTGTATTCCTTTTGTGCAGATGTCTTGCTCGAGCTAGGGCTCCCGTGTGATATTTGTGCTGGCGACTGAGATTTTTTCTAGTAGTCAAGTTGTGTGATAAGCGCTGGGCTTGGATTTTCTTTTGTTCAATCAATCTCCTGTGGCATTGGTTGTTTCCCCATTGATTTTTAAAGGATCGGGTCCATCATATTTACTGCTTTAAGTTTCCAAATTTGAGAATTTTTTTCCTTTTGATTCTGCATAATTGTCTTTGCTTTGGCTGGCTGGTCTTGTAGCTTTGATTGCTTCAGGTTAGGATTTTTTGTGCAGCATCGTTCCTCTGAATGTCCTATCCTTTTATGGAATTTACAACATCGTATTGTATGCTCATATTTGATCGGCTGCCAAAACCCCGAGTTTTCCTAATCAATCCAAATTCTGTTCGGTGGTGTGTGTAGCAGATCCAATTTGATGCACACTCGAGCTGTGCTAGGTCTCGACAAGTTGACAGTAGGGATAACAACTTTTAATGGCATCCCAATGATCCACGTGAACGAATATAAGATTTCCTTCTTGAAAAAATGGATAGGGAGATCAGGGAAGGAAATCCATGCCGGGATCGTTGATGGTTCTTCCTTCACAAGAATTTGCGGTGTCTACTTGAGTATTCTCATCGGAACACCGTTAAGCATCTAGTCACCCTTTAACCACAGATGGCAATAATCTTCTTCGTGTATAAGTCGAATCAATATATGACGTGAATCAATCAATCCAATTTAGTAGTCTCCCTTTTGGCCAATTGTTTGAATCAATTTCCTTATTGAGTCGAGAGATGGTTTCCCATATGAGAATTTCCCGATCAAAGCCAATTTGAAAGGTTCGGACAATTTGTCTTTCTCTGCTTTAGTGAAGAAGAACACTGGTTCCAACTTGAATGTTTGAGTTGGTTTTAGTGGAATGGTAGGAGCAGTACTTCTGGCCGGTTGGGCGGTGAAGAGAGAGGAGAAGGAACCGCTTCCCCATGGAGAGGGGGCTGACGACACGGCTAGGACTGGTGGCGGTACTGTAGCCGCCATCTCCCCTGCGTGACCAATTAGGGTTTGTAGAGAACTTGGAAATTAGTTGATTTACCACTTGGTTGTAAGACAATTGGTTGTAAATCGGTCCTCAGGAAAAAAAAGTTAAAACCAGATGGTTCTATTGAAAAATATTAGGCAAGACTACTTGTCAAAGGTTTTATGCGGTTGGGTTTAGAATTTTTTTATACCTTTTCTCCTATTACTAGAATAACATCCATTAGACTTTTGATTTATAGATTCACCATATGGTTGCTAAAACTACTTTTTAAATGGGGACCTAAATGAAGAAATTTATATGGAACAACTTGAAGGTTTGTGGAAGTTGGTTAAGAAAACAAAGTGTGTAAATTGACTAAATCCTTATATGGCTTAAAGCAGGCACTTAAGCAATGGCATGAGAAATTTGATTCCTACATTATGGAGAATGGCTTTAAATCAAATGGTTGAGACAAATGCATCTATCATAAATCTTAGAATAAATCACATGTTTGGATCTATGCTGATGTTTTGCTACTTTTTTGGCTCTAATTTAAATGTGAGCAAAGTGGCAAAAGCCATGTGTAGTAGCCATTTTGACATGAAAGATTTGTGTGAGGCAAATTTTTTTTGGGTATGAAAATTACTCAAATATGTGATGGTTTTTTTTTTTTGGTTTCGTGACAATATATTGAGAAACTATAATTTTCTTGATTGCAAACATCTAAGAACTCTTTTTGACTCAAGTATTCACTTAGCTAATGTTAAAAGTGATGATCGTGTGATAAATCAAAAGGAATATACTAGCCTAATTGGCAGCTTGAGGTCTGCGATGGATTGCACAAGACCTTACATTGCGTATGCAGTGGAAGTGCTTGGCAGGTTTACAAGCAAACCAGGTATAGAACATTGGCATTCCATAATGAGAGTTATAAGATATTTACTTGGTACAAAAGATTATGGCTTGCATTATAGAAAACATCCTACAGTACTTGAAGGATTTTGTGATGCGAACTGGAAAACTTTATTATGTGATTCTTGTTCTACTATTGGTTATATTTTTACTTTGGGTGGTAGTGCTATTTGTTGGAAATCTAAAATGCAAACTATTATTTCTAACTCTACTATGGAAGCCGAAATAATTGTATTAGCGTTAACTAGTGAGAAAGAGAATTGGTTAAGGGATTTATTATTTCAAATACCTTATTTTGAAAAACCCATTCTTCATATATTAATTCATTGTGATAGCACGTCTGCAATTGGTAGAGTTCAAAACCGTTATTATAACAGTAAATCCTGACTTATGAGAAGAAAGCACAATACTGTGAGATCTTATTTGGCTAGTGGTGTTGTAAATGTTGATTATGTCAAATTTGGTGATAATCTTGTAGTTCGATTAACTAAGGCCTTAACAGGAGAAAAGGTCTAGAGCACATCGAAGGGGATGGGATTGAATCCGAAAAATTCAAAAGTCATATATGAGGATACCCAACTTGGGGATTAGAGATCCTATAACCAGGTTTAACTGGAAAAATGAATCATATGATGGCTTGTTATGAAAAATGCACTATTTTAATTTTTAATATCTCATCTCTATGGTGTGAGTGCATATATCTTGTAACAATTTGTGGAGGTTGAGTTTTAATTATGAATGATAATTTGTATCTTTTGTGAGTGGGGTGTCAAAATTACAAGAGCACCCTTGACAGATATCACCAATGTAAGTGTGGAAGCAGGTCTCCTCCTATGAGAATGAGGCTTATTCTCAAAGACAGACATGAAAATTAGGATAGCAGAATATCGTAAAGTGCTAGCTAATAAAGCTTTTGTCAACGCCTTGATTATCATATGTTGGCAGTAATACTTTATTTCCCTCAAGCAGTCATAGTGCAAGTCTGAGACCACTACTAACTCTGGAGTAGAGATTATAGTTCTACTAATTGGAGGTTCATTGCAGAGCACACCTTCATTTTGCATAATGTTCTTTCTTCGACTAGTCTACTCTGTTTTTCAATTTAAAAAATTAGTGGGGGAATGTTATTTATTGATTGTTTTAAGGAAACCGTCATGGAAGATGAGGGGTTTGGCAGACCCCTACTAGTTTATTAAGCTATCCAGGACATAAGAGGTGACATAAAGTAACTTACTCTCATAGAATGGTGGGAACAAATCCACTTGCCAAATGACCAAGAGTAACTATAAACTAGGTCTTTCTAATTGATGGAATCTTGAAACGATACTAATTGCTAAGACCACGAGCCACTAATGGAAGAGAACTAACAGAGCTATAAAAGAACAATGGGAATTATCACAAGCTTCATTAGCTAAACAATCCTTCACTTGATTACCTTCTCTATATATATGAATTAATTTGGAGGAGTCCAGAGCCATCAACCCTTGAATAATTCTCAACTTCTTGTGAGTATTCCAAGCTGCCGCATAGGTACCTTTCACCAAATTTATTACCACCTTGGAATCCATTTGAATCGTAACTACTACCCAATTCCACCTAAACCAATACTTCAAGCCCTACAACAAAGCTTCCACTTCAGCTTCCATGTTAGTAGCAATTCCCAAATAATGGAAAAACCTTCCAAGAACCTCCCAGAACCTCGTCTTACAATACCTCCAATAGTAGCAACTCCCGAATTACCCCTTGATGCCCCATCTACATTCAAACTATATCCTGCTTATACTCTTGCTGCCACCAATAGAAATTTAACACAACGGTCCTTCTTCCAATTGATGTGCTTTTAACTAAATCTGGCAAAGCCTTATGTAGATCATGCAACTTTTGAGTGATTAGACGGATTATAGTAGTAAACACAAACTTACACATGGAAAGCCAAATTTCCCTACAAACCAGTGTGGGAACAACTATAGCCATTGCCCCAATTTCTCCTGCCAGACTTAGCCACCAACTGACAGCATCTATGCAATGATTAAAGCATTGTTGTCTTGAAAAGAAAGAATTTACTTCCTTGGCAATATGGCAAGTCTCAAACAAATGGGAGTAGGTTTCAACTTCTTTCATACAATGGAACCAAGAAGGCAAATGAAATCCTAATTTCCGTAGGTTACAATCCAGTGGTAGCAAGCAATTAAGCATTTTCCACACAGAAATTATCCATGAAAGATTTTTAAACTTGTTCCAATACATAACAACTAACCCTCCAGCCTCATTCTCTATATACCATATACAAGAGCCGAGTGAAAATTTACCTGTAGAAGTGAGCTTCCAGGCAAACTGATCTCTTTTGTCCAACAATATGGGAAATTCCTCCACTTCATGCACAATGCCAGTCGGTAATAAGGTATGCAGTTTATTCATATCCTAGTGATCTTGCACAATGGTGTCTTTGACATGCAGCGATTCACTCCAAATTGCCACTCTATCTGCCAATTTCCCTGACAACAGCCAGTCTTCATGCCAAAAAGATATCTCCCCTTTCCTACACAAAATTGTAACGTCACCTTCAGCAGCCGAATGAACAGCCTTCAGAAATTTCCATTCCCTCGTCCTTCCTGATGCCATTGTTGGCCCCAAATGAAAATTGTATTTCATCTTAACTTGCATAACCCAAAAGGAATCCTCTGTTCTAAACCTCCACCACATCTTGTAACTATAAGCTGTGATAAACCAATTTAGTGAATGAATACTTAAACAGACCTCTGTCAAACGGCTTGCAAATTTTCTACCGTTTACACAACTCCTCTTCACTTTGTAACTCGAAAACCCCTAGAAAAATCTCGCAAAACAACTCTCCATGGCCTTTATAATCTGTACCGGCGGATTGCATGCACCTAAGGTGTATGTGACAGCTATAGTTAAAACATCTTGAATGAGGATAACTTGATCTTCAACCGATAAAAACATCTTTTGCAAGCCAGCAATTCGCCCTTGAACCTTCAGCAAAAGACCTTGGAAATAGGATATCCTAGGCCTTCCAACAAAAATTGTACAGCCTAGATATATGATAGGCATTGTTTTAAGTAGACTATTTGTGGTTTCCTTCACCAGCTTCTTTCTTGTCAAATAGACTGAACTCTTCTTAAAATTGATAAGCTATCTAGAGCAAGTCTGATAATAATTCAAGAACTCCATCAAGTTTTTCAAATCTGGCTTTAGTCCCCTTGTGAAGATAACTATATCATCTACAACACTAAGATGAAAGATTGGGTAGCCATTTGTTTCCGAAACAAGATTCCCCATACTCCCTTCCACAAGCATCCAATTTAGTCTCCTGGAGAGCACTTCAGTAGCAAAAATGAAAAGAGAAGGTGACAACGGATCTCCTTGCCTTACCCCACGACTTGACGGAAAGAACCCACATGCTTTTCCATTAATTGTCGCTAAGAAAAAATTGAAACACAACAGATTCCATAGCAGATTTAGAAAGTGAGCACTAAACCCGATCTTCCTCAACACTTGAAAAAGAAAATCCCATGACACTCTGTCAAATGCCTTAAACATATCCAGCTTCATTATCAAATTTCATCCCCGACACCTTGTGTTCAAAGATTACGTATACTCCGAGGCTAACAAAATATTGTCTGTGATATGTCTACCCGTGACGAAAAGTCCTTGATTCTCACATATTAGTTTCAGAAGTAACGAAGCAATTCTCAATGAGATTACTTTGCCAATAATCTTTGATGAAAAATTGCAAAGACTTATTCACCTATATTAAGAGAAAGTTGCTAGATTAGAAACCTTTGGAATTAAAATAATTTGGGTAGCTGAAAATTGCTTGGGAACTTTCGACCCTACCCAGAAATCGCTAATTGCTTGGACAACATCAGCCTCTATCAAATCCCAAAAACCTTGATAAAACTCACTAGGAAAACCGTCAATTCCAAGAGTGCTCTCCTTGTCTAGTGCGAAGAATGCTTGTTTTACCTCTAGTGCTAACGGTAAAGCAAACAGTATGTGATTCTCTTCGGTTGTAATTGCAAAGGGGATATCTTTTATGTAATTTGCAGGATCCAAGCCACGGCCACTTTTTGCAATAATAAGATCTGAAAAATAACTCATTGCCTCCCTCTCAATGTCTTCTTGTTCAGTTAACCACTCTCCATTCAAATTCATTATCCTATGTATCTACTTGTTGGCTTTTTTAGTATGCCAACAATGAGAAAAATAGGACGTGTTACTTTCACCTTCCTTTAACCGCTTTATTCGTCCTTTTTGCTTCCAAAACAAGAACTCATTTTTCCTATGATAGGCAAGATCCACCTAAGCTCTATGGAAATTTGCTCTGTTACTGTCAACTAGAGCCTCTCTGCAAACATCCTCCATCTGTGAACATAACAATTCTGCTTTCTTTATGTTAGATTGAATGTTGCCAAACACCTCACTGTTCCATATCCACAACTTGTTCTTCAAACAGACCAGCTTGGAAGCCAAAATTTGCAACCCATTTCCAGCTACCTCTTGATTCAATGAAATTTCTACCACTAACTAAAGCCTTCATGTCTACTCCACATACTTTGATACTTTATAATTATTGCCATGCCTACAGAAACATCCTTAATCGACAACAATAAAAGAGTATGATCTGATGACACCTGATTTAGATGATCCAACCTTGTCAAAGAGAAAGACTCCTGCCAGGACATATTAATCATTGCCCTATCAAGCCTTCTCCAAAGAGGAGGAAATGTAGGATGATACCATGTGAACCTATTTCCTTGATACTGCAAATCAACCAAAGTGCAACCTCCACACATTCATGAAACCTCCTCATAGTAATTAGACTTGGAAATGAACCCAAAGATTCATCTTGAGAGCAAACCACATTAAAATCTCAGACAATCAACCAAGGGACTGACAAATCCTGACTAATCTGCAACAAATTAGACCATAAATCAATCCTGTCAATATAGTTCCCTCTTGCGTACACCACTGAAAACAACACATCACAACCCAGTGTAGACTTTATTGAAAAAGTAACTGCTTGGAACAAATCTAAAATCACTTCCAAGTTAATCAACTCAGACTAAAATGGCCAAATTTTACCAGAAGAATTGCTCTAATATTTTAGATAATGCTCTTCATGTTGAATAGGACGGAAAGGCTGGCCATTTGGTTTGAGACCCTATCAAGACAATGAGAGGTGGGACTTCCTTCTTCTTCCTTGGCTTAGCAATAGGGGCAGGCTCGCTCCTGTCCAGTTCACCTACTGGCAAGACAACCTCCAAAGAAATGTCATCTGTAGAATCCCCTGTTGCTGAACTTGCAGCTTACTCAAAATTACCCACTAATCCCAAATTGTCTCTACAACTCTCAATTACTGTGTATAATTGATCAACATGTGTCTCAGGTTCACGGACCAGGCCTGTTGAAAGTAGGGCCGCAGTTCTAGTAGCTATTGGAAAATCGGCATTCCCTTCATCTCTCTGGCCTATAGCAAGGTCTGTCTATCCCATAAATCCCCTTTGCAATCCCCGGGGAACTATCCCAATTCAGTACTGGTGCAAGTTCAAATTTGGATGGCAAAATAATTTTTTGCTTTTGTCAGAGCTATCGCTAAAGGATCATCTGAAATTGTCCTCTTTTGAGCTGCTGGTGATTTAATGACCATCATTTCCTTGGGGGAGACACAATAGTTGCTTAAGAATGAAGGTGGAGGTGCTGAATTAATAAGTGCTGCAACATGTTGTTCCTTGAGTGCTTCTTTAATTCTGCAAACAGAAAGATTACACACCAAGGGGTTGCAATTTTTTCTCCACCTCTCTACTCTCCTTTGGTTTCTGTGTATCTGATTTTTTATGATCATTACCCACATGATCTTTCAAGCCAGGATTTTTATTCTGCAATTTTCTTCCTCATGACCGGTCTTTAGGCAGTGAGAACAATACTTTGGCACATCCTCCAAATGTATTGGTCGCCAGAAACCCTCTTCTTCTTGGCCTATTCAGATTCCCTGAGGTGGCTTCCGCTGCATATCAAATTCTACACAAACTCGAGCCACACTCGATCGAGTCATGTTAGTAGTTAGGTTGTCAAGTTTCCCTACAACAGATGCAAATGTATGAAGGTAACAGATGCAAATGTATGAAGGGTTTCCTTCCTACATAGATGAATAGGAAGATCTAGGAAATTGATCCATACAGGAACAACTGAAGGTTCTGATTTTACATGAAAATTCGGGGTCCATTTTAAAATGCGGATTGGTATTCCTTTGAACTTCCATACACCTTTGACCCATAATCGACAATAATCCTCTTCCAAATGCACTCTAATAAATACGTGTCTACTGTCCATTAATCCTATTGTGAATTTGCCCTTCAGTCCAATAGTCTTGGATTCTTTCCAGATGACCTCAATTGATGGCTTACCATGAGAAAATTTACCCGGCAAAACATGCTTGAAAGGTTGTGAGAGATGATCTACCTCTTTCTTGTTGAAGAAGAATGCAGGTTCACCTTTATACTCCTGTTGCTGCTTCACTGGAAAACTTGTCGGTTGCTGCTGGTGTTGAAAAAGTGATGCAAAAGA
Source organism: Parsonsia alboflavescens (assembly GCA_028571225.1). NCBI lineage: Eukaryota > Viridiplantae > Streptophyta > Magnoliopsida > Gentianales > Apocynaceae > Parsonsia > Parsonsia alboflavescens. The sequence continues at coordinate 23,724 of JAOXNR010054998.1, read as the reverse complement.
TTTCCTCACCCAAGGATTCTGATTGTCCTCCGACAGCTATGCCGCCATATGATTGGCATCAAGAAATTCACTTGATGTCAAACTCCAGAGAGAATTACTGGGGGAATGTTACACTAGAGTTATTGGGGGAATGTTGTTACCTTTTAAAAATTAAAGTTAAGTTTTCTTTTTTTCTTTTTTTCTTTTTTGGGAGTTACGAATTTACATGATAGGAAGTTTAACTTTATTTAATATTTATCTTAGCATTCAATAAAATCTTATTAAATATTATATTCTTTTTCCTATTAGTTTCCTACCATATAAAAGGGAAGTTTGCTTCCTTGGTTTTGTACGAAGAGAAAAAGGAAGAGAAAAGTTGTACGAAACAAAAGTCTAATTTCATATTTGTGGAGAGAGTTCCAGCTAGTTGAAGAAAGGTGTTCTTGAGGTGAAGTTTTGGACTTAATACCTTGTCCAGATATTATCGAGTTATATGACATGGTCAGGCTGTTGTATCATGGAGGGGATAAGTCAAAGGTGTTACTGCTGGACCAGTGAGAATATATTGCTGAAGCGGGCTTGAATCTAATTAAAAAGAGCGAGATATCTGCGCCTCAACCTGAAGTTTTTAATCAAATATTGTCATTAAAATTGTAATATCACCAACACAGTATAGTGAAGATGAAGTTTATGGGAGAAAACACACTTAAATTAATCAACTTCGTAATAATAGGGGTATTTGAAGGGGAAAAAAAAAATAGTAGCTTAATATCGACAAAATAACTACAAATGACCTATTGTTAAGGATGGAGGGAATATTATTCTTCCTATCATTATATTTTTATTATTAGGCCCGTCTTAAGGGTTTGTTACCCCATTCTAGGGTTTGATGGCGGAATTGCATAATATATATAGAAGTTTGAGGCAAAATAAGATGGAGAATGCTGGATCAAATGGATATATATATAAGGAGTTTGAACATGGATAACGAGATCAGATCGGGCAGCCTAGGCACCGGTCAAGGATTTGCAAGGTAAACCTAGAGATCAGAGGTGATTGGAGCTGCTAGGGTTCATTTAGTCACGTAAGTATTTTAATCTCTTTTGGGTGATTTTCTTCCAATTAAGTATTTTCCCTTTAACATTCCCTCCATTTTCTCTACAGAAAAATATGATATCATGCTAATTTAAAGTATTAATTTTGATAATATTTATGAGGGATTGCTAGACAACGAAATTTAACAAGAATTGCTAGAGAATGAAATTTACTCCAAAGAATAAATTTAACAGGAATTGCTAGACAACGAAATTGAAACAATTTGAAGAAATTCCCTTCGCTAACTTCCGAGAGACTGCTAGAATTATCAATCTTTCCCAACAATAATGACAAAAAATGAAACCCACAAGTCTGATCGTTAGTTGGAACAACTTATCTTGAACAAAACTATTTGAGGAGCTCTAGCCTCTAGAAAGAGAAAATTCAAGATCTAGAGGATGGGCATGCTCACTTGAAGATAAACTTGGAGGAAAAGATGACAAAGCTTGTAAATCAGACCTATAATTGCAAATTTGGTAGCATAAAAAAAGGTTGGTTGCATTGGAGTAATATTGACAGACCTTTGTTGGCCATATTTCATGGGAGCAAGAGTTTTGTTTCCCTCAAAATTGTAGTTTCAATCAAACAATAAAACAGACTGCTTACGAGTCAACTTTCTCTCTCTAGCAAAAATACCCTCCCCTCTCTAGCTTTTGACCTAACTTCACACGCAAGGAAGATCGTGGCTGCAGCGTTCCCTCTAACCTCAACTCTGCCGGCGGCCGCCCCCCCATGGGCAAAAGGTTCATTCTCCTCCCTCTTCAATGGCCAACCCAGCAGCAGCACATCGCCATTAGTTTCATTGAAATGACCCCAGCTCTTCATGGGAGAACCGACTTTCTTCTTCTCTGAGGAGGAGGCCGAAAACCTATCAGCACCATTCAAGTTGTCCTTGACTGGGAAATTCTCCTATGGAAAACCTGCACTCGACAAGGTTCGAAAATCATTTCAAACAATCGGCCTTAAGGGAGACTGCACTATTGGCTTAATAAATTCAAGGCATGTATTAATTCAAGTTTCTTAGGAAGAAGACTACTACCGTCTGTGGCTAAAGGGAGTCTAGATGCTCAATGGTGTCCCAATGTGAGTGTTTAAATGGATGCCGTAGTTTGATGTGAAGGAGGAACCATCAACAATTCCGGCATGGTTATCCTTCCTCGATCTTCCCATTCACTTTTTTAGGAAACATATTTTGCCTTTGTTTGAGTCGATAATCAGAAAACCTTTAAAGGTTGATGTTCCCATAGCTAACAACTCGAGACCAAGCACAGCTCGGGTGTGTGTTGAGTTGGATCTACTGCTCACCTTGTCGAACAGAATTTGGATAAACCAGGAGGATTCGGGCTTTTGGCAAGCGATCAAGTAGGAACATAAGCTGCGTTATTGCTCTTTCTACAGGAAAATCGAGCATTCTCAGGAACATTGTCATGTGAAAAATCTAGAACTGAAGGCAACAATGCTGCAAACAAAGCCAGAGGCTATTCAGACAACTCAACAAAACCCAAAGGTTAAAAATTTGTTGGTCTAGAAACTTAAGCAGGCCAATGCCATGGACCCGATTCTGAAACGAGTTGTTCAAAAACAGACAGTATCGGCAGAGGGCATGGGAAAGATGGAAAAATCAAATCGAAGGGCCAGCACACAACCAGAAGATCGGGAGAAGGAATAGCCATCCCTCAATGGCAGCTCAGGCTTAGGAAAAATAGCATTGCCATTGGAAGACAATGCAAACATAGAAGAAAATGCAAAATGGGTATAGGGGATCAAGCAAAACAAACAAAGGAAATAGCAGCTCCAGGTGTTCTGGCGGCAGCTGCGGCTACTATACAGCATAGAGAAGCTTAATCAAGTATGTCAGGAGATTCTACAACAGACTAAGAAGTAGTTAATCCAGTTCGAGGTAACTTGCAAGTGGAGTGACAAAAGATAAGTGACGTACAATCAGCCAGTCCAAATGTTGTTAAGAAGAAGAAAGAAATTCCTCCCTTAAATGTGGTTACAAGACAATAGTCCCAATGTAGCTCATCCTCCAATCAATCAATATGAAGAAACTTTTAATCTGGAACATAAGAGGAATAGGTAATCTACCTCTTCGGACAAGTTGAAAATTCATATTTTACAATATAAACCTCAAATTGTAGCCATTTTGGAGCCTATGATTAACTCTTCTAAGGTTGCTTCATATGCAAGTAAACTCAAAATGCCTCATTATTTCTCAAATTCAAATGGGAAAATTTGGTTATTTTGGTGTTCTGACTTGCTGGTATCGAAGATGAGGGACTTAAATCAAATGTTGTCTTCCAAAGTAGAAAAGTACATAGGTTTGGAGGAAGATTGCAAAATGTCTGCTTGTGACTACATTATTGATTGATTATTGTGGATGGAGATGGCTGAAGTTTTGACATTGGTATCAGGCCCATGGCTGGTGGGAGGGGATTTCAATGTGGTTCAGAAGTTGGAAGAATGTTTAGGGTCTTCTCCGGCATTACCACCAATCAGGGAGTTTAATGATAGTGCGGAGCATTGCGGTTTCTTAGACTTACCTTTTGTGGGCAATGGTTACACATGGTACAGATGTACCTTTCCTAGTCTTTGGCGAAGGTTGGATAGAGCCTTGGTGAACCAGAGATAGCAGAATGCACTTCACAGCACCTCAGTTTAGCATTTACCACGCATTCCTTTGGATCACAGCAAACTTCTCATTTCAACAGACATGGGTGGAGCAACTGGACCAAGGGGTTTTCGTTTCCAAAACATGTGACTAAGACATAAGGACTTTAGAGGGATTGTAGGATCTTCTTGGCAGCAGCTTATCGATAGAGATGGCATGCAACAATTGGCTGAAAAATTTTGCAGATTAAAGCAAACTCTCAAGGTATGGAACATGGAGACTTTTGGTCATGTGAAGATGAATATACAACGGGCTGAGAGCTTGGTAACCAAAATGGAAGAGGTATACATGGCAGAAATCACAAGTGAAAATCGTGAGAAACTTCATAGGGCATGGGCTGATTTGGTATTTTATTTAAAGAATCACGAGGTCTCTTTGGAATTTATCTAATAACATTCTATTGGCATCTGAGATAACTCATTTGTTGAATAAGAAGTGTGTTCGGGGAAATATGATATTGAAACTAGACATGTTAAAAGCTTTCAACAGAGTGAAATGGTCTGTTTTGTTGAAGGTGTACCAGAAATTTGGATTTGGTAGTCATTTTTTGAACCTCATACAGTATTGCTTGGCTTTTAACAAGTTCTCTATCACCATAAAAGGGAAGTTATGGGGATTCTTTCCCTCAACAAGAGGAGTTCATCAAGGGGATCCTTTATCTCCTACCTTATTCATAGTAGCTGCAAAAGTGCTTTCAAGGGTACTAAATAGGCTTTTGTATGATGGGAAAATGGGTGATTTTATCACTGAGCACATAAGTCTTCATGTTTGACATTTGAGTTTTGTAGATGATACAATAATCTTCACAAGGGGGCTGAAAAGAGGACTCACGAGGCTGATAGAGTTTCTCAAATTTTATCAAGACTGTTTAGGCCAAAAGATTAATTTCCTCAAGAGTTCCATGTACCTATCATCTCATATTACTCTGCAAAGCATTGTTCAACAATTGCCGATGACCTACTTCGGTTGCCCGACATTTCCAGGCAGATCCAAAATTTCATATTATGAACCTCTTATCGGTACGGTTAAAGCTCGCATCAATGGTTGGTAGAGCAAGTATTTATCTCCAGGCGGAAGGTTGATCTTGATCAAACATCGACTCTTTGCAATGTCTGTCTATTTTTTGGATGTCACAAACCCTCCACAACAAGTCATTCGAGAGTTGGAATGACAATTTGCCTACTTTTTTCTGTTGTCATTCAGACTTTGGTAGCAATAGGCACTAGTTTACATGGAATAATATCACTTGGCCGTATGATAATGGTGGTCTGGAAGTCCGATCTCTCAATTGAAGAAGGCTCGTGGGTATGGAGAAGACTGTAATACACAAGGATCGGGGTAGAACCGTTCATCTCAATTGACGATGTTCAAGGAGCTGCAATTTACAAATGGAACCTGTCGTCAACTGGTTGTTTCAAAGTTTCAGAATGCATTTCAGCCTTGGAGGAGGAAGAGCTGGGCGACTACAGAATAGGAGATTTCTTCCACTTGAAGATACCACTTGCATGGTCTATCTTCATGTTGAAGCTGAGCAACAACTTCTTGGCGATGAATGACATAAGATCTCGGCTAGGCTTCTAGCTAGCCTCTCGGTGTCATTGTAAAGAATCCGGAGAAACAATCGCGCATCTCTTTGGTAGCTGACCAATTGCAGTGACTGTTTAGACGCACTACAACATGATCTTTGGAGCAGATAGACACATATTAGAGCTGGAGGGAAGGCTCCAAAGCTGGAAATTACAATCATAGAGATTGGGGTTGTTGGCGAAACTTATTATGTTGTTCATTTGTCATGAAATTTGGGTAACTCGGTGTGCTTCGTTTTATTCCGATGAGATCAGCAACAGTAGGAAGGTCATAAACAAGATTAACTGGCAGCTATATCACATCAAAAAGGCATATAAGTTGCCCATTTTAGATAGTTTATTTAATAAGATTCTTCCTCAGATATGTTTCAGAAGGTGATCTTCACCATCCATTAGCATTGTAAGGCATTTAATGCCCCTTTTCTTTCCTCTTTAATAAACAGGTAGGGGTTTGCCTAACCCCCCATCTTTGGACGGTTTATATTTAAAAAAAAAAAAAAAAAAAAAACATAAACAGACTTCTTACTCATTTTTGCTTTGAATATGTAGAGAGAAATGAAGCAGGATTTTTTTTTTTCTTCTTTTTTTTTTTTTTGGTTCATGGGGAAGGGCTAACATGTCGCCATCAAAAGATGAAGAGAAAACAAAGAGGGAAAGATAGAAAGAGATGAAAGGATAGTAAAGGAAGAAGGAAAAAAAAAAAGTGTTTTGGATTCAAAAAGAGCCCTTAGGAGTTTTCCATATGACTGGTTTTTCTAAAATTTAGTCAGGTTAAACCTCGTTCAAATAGCTTTTTAATAAAAAATTCTACTTTTTGAAAATTCAAAATCACTCGTCCAAATGCACCCAATTATGATTCCCCATTGTAATTTTTTTTTTAATATGTTAATTCTCTCTAATTATCGGTGGGGTTGACAATACCTAAAGCCCACTCACTATATATAACATGTCGTAGTTTAAAAATAAAAAAGTTATTTCTTCACTAAAAATTAATTGTTTTTTGTTTAATGGCAATATAAACTAAAACTCGACAAAATTATTTCTTCACTAAAAATTAATTGTTTTTTGCTTAATAGAAATATAAACTTAAAATGGATAAAATTTCTAACTCCTTTATTTATAATTGAATGTAATATTTTAACTTGGATTTTTTTTTTTAATAAAAAGCTTATTTTATAACTTAATTTTAATGTAAGTACATAATTAATAATATAAACTTGCACTATAATTTTACCAAAGAGACATGGAGTTCGCAATATTAATAAAAGGTGGAATATTAACGTTAGTTTGTCACGCTACGAATAATTTGGACCTTCCAATTTCCATAACACATATATGGAGAGATGAAAATGTGGATGGTACTCCTCTTTTGTGAATACTTGGATGCACACACACACACATATACATATATAGTATTAAAATTAAATACCTATTTTTAAAAAATAAATATTATGTACACACTAATATGAAACAGTCACAACATTCCCGTATTCATATAGCTCTAGTGCAAAACACATTCAAAAGGATAATGCCACAATTCTTCAAATTCAAATAATATTCCTTAATTTTTATATTAAATTAAATGTGACATTTATTTGATTTTTAACCTGTGAAATATAATAAGTTCAGAATAATAATTAAGTTAAAAAACAAAAATACGAGTAACATACTAAAGAGGCAAAGCATCAAGGCAATCACAATTATTAAATTGAACACAATGAGGTTCAAAATTAGAGTTGTGCTCACAATAAAAAAGTCTAAGACAAAAGAAAAACAGATAAATCGTAAAGACTCAAAACAACGAAACCCACCTTAACATTATGGCTATCCATAAATAGTACTTAATTACCAAAGTTTAAAAAAAAAAAAAAAAAAACCAAGCAAGAAGACCAGAAAACCAAACCAACTCACCTACTGGCTGGGCTTCCTTCCCTTCCCATCAGAGAATCTCCGGACCGAGCTGTAGCTTGCTTGCAATTGGCTCTCTTCGTCGTATTCTTCTTCTTCATTTGTCGAAGGGAAAACTCTTCATCATCCTTATCATCGTCCTCTTCCTCTTCCTCTAAATCATCTTCGATACAAATAATTGTTCGGTTCTCCATTTGAGAAGAACGTGGATTTGGAAGGCCCTTTAATTCGGTAGTAGGGGCAGTATTAATTATAGCCTGATGATCATCAAGAGTACTAATATTTGTCCCTGCCACTCCCACATTACCATCCTGACGTGTATTGGTCTCAACTGGTCCTCTTTTCTTGTTTTTGTGATGTCCAAGTCCTGAATAATGATAATATGCATAGGGATTGTATCTTTCAACAGGCTTTCTAGTACGAACGCAGCGTTGGGTCACTGATGGCGTTGGCTCAAGTTGCTTCTTAGGTAAATGAGCTGAGTTGTTGTTGGTATTAACATGAGATGAGTCATTAGCAGCATTTCTATCTTTACCCTTTCTCTTGAAGTACTGGCTTATCCGATTCTTGATATCACTCTCACGAGACCGACGAATGGTCTCGGCATCTTTTAACAACTGATTCAATTTTTGGATCTCGTCTACATCACTATCCACTCCGACTTTCATGGAGGGAGGAGTGACTTCAGATTTCTTCTCAGGAACTCTGAGAAAAATTTGGTCACAGAACCACCCACAAATACCCCGTTAATGTACATATATACATATACACCTTCCATTTCAGTTTATAATTGATGCACTGACCAAAGCTTTTATTCAATACCATTTGCGAAAAGATTATTAGTGGGAAAACATATGGTAACATAAAAACCCTAGCTAACAATTCTAAAAATTAAAAATATAATAATAATAATGCTCAGATAATTGGTAAATCAATTGGAATTAATGAAACTAGTTCAGAGCTTACCCCTGTTTGACTCCAATGCAATCCATCGAAGTCTCATTAGCCATATAGTTGTCCACTTCGACTTGCAAACGTGAAAATGCCTACAAATTTGAAAATGTGAAAGCATTTAACACATAAAAGAAAAAATTTAAAGCAGAGAAGAGAAGTCCCATAAAAGAAAATCTCTATTTGAGGCGGAATAAAAGGATTTTCAATTCTCTATCTGACCCTAAGGAGGTATAAGGAAAACCCTAGACCCAAAAAAATTTAAAAAAAAAACAAGAGAGGGAGAGAGAGGCAATTTTCATGGTTTTTCATGGATCTATACACATCCGTAAAGTAGAACCTCTACTAGAATAGAGCATAAGCAAGGCGATTGAACAAACCTCATCACATGGCTGAGACGTTTCAAGGTCCGATGGTAAGAAAGTCATCACATCCCATGGCGACTGGTTAAGCTGACAAACAAGACCTGGAATGTGTTGATAAAGCTCAGACACAAGAGCAGCAATTTCTGGATTTTTTCGGATCCTCATGGTTAACTCTCACTGGAGGAAGGTTTTGGGGGAATAGGGTTCTCTGCTCACGAGCTGGAACAAAAAAGTTCTTCCTCTTTTTCTTAATTCATTTCTCACCTACACTATGCATATATTTTTGGAGTTTAAGAATTCAATGTATATTTATGTTCAGATTTTTAATGGACTGAATTTGTTTGATTATTTGGCTCAAGCGAATCTCCGTCTCAGCCCATTTGTGTGTTAAGATAATTCCACTCATACTTGACTAAATTTGCAGAGCTGTCAATGCGTCCGTTATGATAATTCCGCTCATACTAAATTTTTGCATTGACATATTTTAATTATCTATATTTATTACCTTCATTTTTTTTAAAGTAATTTTATTAAATATAACGTATTCTAAATTAAATATAACTGAGAATAATAATAGAAAAATATTTAACGAAGATATTTATAATTTCATCTTACTTTCATTTACATTTAATTATTTCTCCATTCTATATTATTATATATTGCAATAATAGCAAGGGAGAAATTCCTTATTGGGAAGTAAAACATACGGACAGCAATCAGTTTAAATCAGTACAAAAGGATTCTTGTAGTTCTAAGTATTTAAAATTTTCCAATTAACTATCACAAATACAATAAAATTTAACATGTATACATTTTTTTGACCGGTGAAGATGTTTATAAGAAAACTGAATCGAACTCAAGACTTGTGTAATGTAAACCTCACCTTCGAACCACTCGGCCACACACTTGGGTGCTTGAAATGCCTTACTTAAGTATATCAACTTGATGGATTTTAGTATAAGAACTATTAAGATATTAATTCAATTTTAACCGACTTTAAATCTCCTATTACACATTTGTGTGTCACTCTCGGTTACTCCAGTAAAAAATTAACACGTGTCCTTAAAAGATCCAAAACCACTAGAGTTTAGTTTATCTTTTTAGGATTTAGATTATCTTTTTAGGATTTAGATTATCTTTTTAGGATTTAGAATCTAAAATATATTATAAAAATAACAATTAAAGGTTATGTGTAGGACTTTTATTAATATTTAGGTAGAATAGCCAATTTGGTACCCAAAATTATGCCCAAAGTCAATACTCGTACCTTTTTTTTTTTTTTGTTTTTTGCCAACCAAGTACCCAAACAACTTTCAAACGTCCAAAATAATACTTCCAATCACATTTCGACATATTTCCGGTCAAGATAATATTTGTTGGTCACGTGATTAATTTTTTTGAGAGGATAATTGCTAATTTGGTACCGAAAGTAATGCTCAAAGTTAATTTTTTGAGAGTGAAGTGGTCCTTTCTGTTGGAGGTTTTAGAGAAATTTGGATTTAGTCGTCATTTTATGAATCGCATTTTCAATTGCTTGGCTTTTAACAAATTCTCTGTCACTATAAATGGGAATTTATGTGGTTTCTTTCCCTCAACCAGAGAAGTTCGCCAAGGGGATCCTTTATCTCCTACTTTATTCATATTGGCTATGAAAGTTCTTTCTTGGTGTTTGAACAGACTTTTGTATAATGGTGAAATGAGAGATTTTATCACTGAGCACATTAGTCTTCCTGTTTCACATCTGAGTTTTGCGAATGACATCATTATCTCTACAAGGGGGCTAAAGCGAGGACTCAAGAGGCTGATAGAGTTTTTCAAATTCTATCAAGATTGCTCGGGTCATATAGTTAATTTTCACAAGAGTTCCATGTTCCTATCATCTCATATTCCCTTGCAAAGGAAAGAATTGCTGAAGGAGATTACAAGGAGTGTAATTTAGCAATTGCAGATGACTTATTTAGGCTGCCCAATATTTGCAGGAAGATTAAAGATCTCATACTATGAACCTCTTATCGATACGATAAAAGCTCACATCAATGGTCAGTAGAGAAAGTATTTATCTCCTAGGAGAAGGTTGATCTTGATGAAACATGTTCTCTCCACGATGTTTGTCTATTTGTTGGCTGTCGCAAATCCCCCTCAACAAGTCATTCGGGAATTAGAAAGGCAGTTTGCCTATTTTTTCTGGGGTCATTCGGATTTTGGCAACAACAGGCACTGGTGCACATGGAAATCAATCACTTGACCATATGATAAAGGTGGGCTGTCAGTTAGATCACTCAATAGGGCAATCACAGCATATGGCTTCAAGTTCTGGTGGAAATTTAGGTCTTCTGACTCTTTGTGGGTCCGGTACTTGAAGATGAAGTATGGGGTTCAACCAGGAGAAGCTCTGGATGAGAAGGACTTGAAGGTATGGAAGAGAATGCAACAAGCTATGAACTGGGAAGAACCACTTATTTTGCAAGATGATGTGAACGGGACTGTTGTTTACATCTGGAATTTGTCTTCAACTGGTCGGTTTAACATTTTGGAATGCATCTTGGCTTTAGATGGGGAAGAGTTGGACGACTACACTACAGATGATTTCTTCCATTCGAACATACCATTCTCATGGTCTATCTTTACGTTCAAATTGAGCAATAATTTCTTGGAAATGGATGACATAAGAGCTCGACTAGAGCTAGCTTCCTAGTGTCACTATGAGAAGTTTGGAGAAATAATATCACATCTCTTTGGAGGCTGCACGATTGAGGTGGCTGATTGGACTCATTATTACCAAGCTTTTGGCATGGATGAACAATCAATAGAGCTGAAGGATAGGCTTCGAAGCTGGAATAATCAATCATGGAGATTGGGGTTATTGGCGAAACTCATTCCGTTACTCATTTGCCATAAAATTTGGGTGGCTCGGTGTGCTTCTTTATATTTTGACGAAACCAGTAATAGTAGGAAGGTCATGAATGAAATTAATTGGCAACTATAACACATCAACAAGGCATATAAGTTGCCCCTTGTAGATAGTTTATTTCATAAGATTCTTCCTTAGATAGGATTGAAGGTGATCTTCACCATTCTATTGCTTTGTAAGGCTTTAACGCCCCTTATCTTTTTCTTTAATGAATAGGTTGGGGTTTGCCTAACCCCCCGTCTTTGGATGGTTTTATTTAAAAAAGAAAAGGAAGTCTATATTACACATTTGTGTGCAACACGTATTAGGTTAGAATCACTTCGGATCTCATATTACACATTTTTGCAGCATGTATATTAATAAAAAATGAACTAGAATCTTATATTTGGCATTTAATTATTATTTTTATATATATTTTATATAATAAACCTTAAAAAGAGAACGTAAACCCTAGGTGTGCTTGATCTTTTAGGGATATTTGTCCAATTTTGACTAGTAATAGGAATGTGTAACATATGATTCAAAGCCTTAAATCAAACACATTCTTAAATTTTATGAAAAAGAATATGAATTATATATTTAAAAAATTAAAATTAAAATATCTAATTTTATTAAATGGGAAGTTAGTCAATTTTGTCCCTGAAGTTTGACTATAAAATCAGTTTCAGCCTTTATGGTCCAAAATATTTTATGATTTGCCGTTATGAGTTTCTATCCATCTTTGTCATTAAGTATTCATTAGTCAGGGTAAAATAGACTTTTAACTTGGGATTAGCCAATTTCACAATTGAAGTTTGATACTAAAATCAATTTCATTATTATAATTTTTTTTCCTACCTTTATTGTCTGAAAACATTTTACGATTTGCCATTATAAAGTCTCTATCCATTCAACCCATTATTTTGTGATTCCAGAAACAACAAGCGGTGACTCAAGGATAAAAAGTACATTTATCCCATTTCCCCTAAAACCAAACTCACCTTTAGTCACTTGACCCATTTAGACATTTCATCAAACACTGAGAATACACACATCATATTGGAATTCAGGTGAGAGTATCAAGACTCGGCCAATCACCAACAATCTCCAGAAGAGCAGCTTCCATATTTGAAGTTGTGAAAACAGCTTGTGTCCTTTATAATAAATTCTCTACCCACCATTCTACAATGAACTTAAGCGTGTAATGGCAATTGCAACAAATATGAAGATTTTTTATACTTCAATCGTACTCTCGTCTATTGTATGAATCAATTCAAAGGAGGTTGCTAATTAGTTAATTATATCCAACGGGAATGCATTCCCTCTCCGCATCAATATCATGGAGGCTAAAAAAAAAAAATCTTTAAGGATGAAATTGATTTTTTTTTGTCAAACTTTATGAATGAAATTGACTAATTTTCCTTATTAAATAAAAGATCTTTAAGTCTTACAGACATTAAAATAATTGTATTATTCTATTTCGATTGATTTTTTTATCTTTTATTTTGATTCCTTTGAACTGGTTTAGAGCAACTGAATGGTATTTTTTCTTCAATTTTTGATCCTGTGCAATCACTTTCAATCCCATAACGAAATAGCTCGAATCATTTCCACAGGCCATTCTTCTAGCTACAAATAAATAAATAAAAATGAATTATTTAATCGATATGTAATTAGTTTAGATCTTGAGGTCTCTGTTTTGGGTTGACCTAATTTAATTATATGATTTTTATAATATATATTTGTTTTACTTTCCTAAACTTTCTTTTGACCTGTAGGAAAAATTTGAGAAGAATCAGGTAAAAAACAAAGCTAAAAGACGAGAATAGAACCGATCTAGTTCACTGGCACCGGTGGATATAACATCTCAACTTTTCGACTACTTAGGCTATAGATAATTAGTTTTAATTATTCATTATTTTTATTTTCTTATATTTTAATTTAAAATTATATTTGTTTATTTATTTGGCAACTTTTTTAAATTTTGACAATTTATTTCGTTAAATGAATTATGAATTTTCAAAACATGGAAGAATGAATTTTATTGTAACTTATGTTTTAGTTGGAATTTAATGGGATTTTATTTAGAAATTTATCAAAGTTTTAAGTTTGTACGCACTAGTTAGTTCGAGATTTTTGTTCAGGCACCAAATGAGCCACGATTGAGGTCAAATTTTGTGTATTGAACGTTACACATGGAATTTTAATATGGTCTAATTATATTACTTAGATGAATGAAGAATTAGAATGGAATTAGTGGTGGCAAGTTGGTTGAAAATTGAGAAATTTTCGAGAATAATTCCATTAAAATTAGGGTAAAAATTTTCATGCATCCCTGAACTTTCTAAAAATCTGGTTTTAGTCATTCAACTTTAAATCATCTAGACTTAGCCCTCTAACTATTTATGCAACACTTCTATCCATTTTTGATGTTAAGCCCTGACAGAATCAACCCACGTGCCATTGACGTAATTTTTAACAGGGATAATTTTGTCCCTCCAATTTTTCTCTCTTTTTTTTCATCTTCTTACTCTTCCTTTGTTCTCCCTCCTTCCCCTTAGATCTCGACTGCCAGAAAACTTCTGAACTACGAGAGTTTAGGCTGGAGATTCCCGAAATTAATGCGAACATATCTAGGTAGAAGAGTCAATGGAATTTGCAGATTTCTCCTCCTCCATTTATGGGCTTCCTCTTTCTTTCTTCTTCCTTGTTCTCCTTAGACTTGGATTACTATAAAACTTCTGAACTACCGGAGTTTAGACTTGAGACTATTGGAATTAATGTGAATATATCTGGGTAGAAAAGTTAATGGAATTTGTATATCACTCCTCCATTTATAGGCCACCGCCAATAGTAACAATCCACTAAAATCCGAGCTATAATCAAATTGGGCACTCACGACTGTCTTGTGTTGAATGCCGACTTCAAGTTAAAGATGGAGAGTAAAATTCTAGGTAGGAAAGAAATGGTCTTTTGTCATGTAAATTGAGTAAACTGAAGCGAATGACATTATCGGTTGTTCGTAGAAATGCTTTGGAAGATGAAGATGGATTTATATCCTCTTGACATGTGTCATCCATTCTGAAAAGAAAAAAAGATACTAGACTTTAGATTATATATATATATGTCAAGTCTTACTATCTTAATAATAAACAGCAACACTTGGGATTGGAGGTTGTAGAGTTTGAGACTCGTCGAGGATAGTTGGTGTGCCACTGTTAACCCTTGAGGGGAGAGGTAATGCTATAGAGTACTCCAGATAAGTTTCTAAAGGTCAAAGTTAACTGTCAGTTATTTAAAAAAACAAATTCTCCTATAAAAAATTTTATTTCAATTTTTTTTTTACAAATAAACAATAGGGTAAATTCTTAAATTTTAATTTTATTTTTAAAAATAAAATATAGCTGATCGTTAACTCCGTTAAAAATATAACTGGAGCACACTTCATAAGGTGTGCTTCGTATCGCTCTATAGCATTTCCGTATATGGGTAATGCTACAACGTGCACAGTTAAATTTTTAACGATCAAAGTTAACTATCAACATCTGATTTTCTTTTTAAAAATTAAATTCTTCAGTGAAAAAATTATTTTTTGTAAATATATTATATATAATATACCCTAAAAGAATAAACTAACCATAGGGGTATTGAATCAAGTTTATTGTTTTTAAAAAAAAAAAAAAAAAAATTGACTGTTAACTTTGACCATCAAAGACTTTTTTTTAAACCGCCAAAAGACGGGGGTTTGGCAGACCTATACCTGTTTATTAAAGAGATAAAATAGGGGCATAAAAGCCTTACAAAGCAATGGGATGGTAAAACCTGTCAAACAAGCTAAAGATGTAATCTATGAAATAAATCATCTAAGGGTTGAAAAGTAAATGCTTTTTTAATATGACGTAGTTGCCAACTAATTTTGTGCATGGATCCTTCTACTATTGCTGGCTTCATTAAAATAAAACGAGCACATTCAGCCACCTAAAGTTGATGACAAATAAGCGACAGAATGAGTTTAGGCAAGGTACCTAAATGTCGGGATTGGGCACTCCACTGCTGTAACCTTTTCCTCAACTGCCCTGATCCTTCGGCCACACCAAATGCTTGACAATAGTGAGACCAAGTGGCAATTGCAATCATACAGCTTCCGAAGAGGTGCTCCATTGTTTCGCCAGCCTCCCCACAGTGGCACCGAGATGCTTGTTGGTCGCCAAGGCGAGATCTCATGTCATCCGTCGCCAAATATTGGTTCCCTAGCCTCCACATGAAGATGGACCATGTGAGTGGTATCTTCGAATTTAAAAAGGTCTCCATCGCACTGTCCTCCAGTTCTTCGTCCTCCAAAGCTGAGATGTATTCCGATATATTGAATCATCCTAAGGAGGACATGTTCCAAAGGAAGTATTCATCTACATCTTGTACAATTAGCTCCTCTGCCCAGTCCCAAGCTTACAGCAAACGTTTCCACAACCGTGATCCTCCCTCAACTAGATCAGCCCCTTGCTAGAATCCCTGTTTCATCTGTAGATAACAAGCCCACAAAGAATCGGATGATCGGAAGTTCCACCATCATTTGAAACCATATGCCATAACCACTCGGTTTAGCGAGCGAACTGCTAGTCCATTTTTCTCGAAAGGTTGAGATATGTTATCCTAGGTGCACCGATGTCTGTTATTGCCATACTCCGAATGACCCCAAAAGAAAAAAGCAAACTGCTTCTCGATCTCCTTAATGACTTGTTTTGGAGGACCTGTAACTGCCAATAAGAAGACTGGCATGGCCTAAAGAACATGTCTTATCAAAATCAGCCTACCCTCATGGGAAACGTACTTTCTCTGCCACCCATTAATGCAAGCCTTAATCTTACTAACAAGAGGTTTGTAGTAAGAAATTTTTGTCCTGTCTGGAAAAATCGGACATCTCAAGTAAATCATAGGCAACGGCTGAGGAACACAGCCAGTGCTCTCAGTGATAAGGTTCCGGTGATGATCTGAGACTTGTGAAGAGAGGTACCTGGAACTCTCATGAAAATTGATTTTCTGACCTGAGCAATCTTGATAGAACTCAAGAAAGGCTATCAGAGACTAAAGGCCCCTCTTTAGTCCTCTGGTAAATATAATGATGTCATCTGCAAAACTCAGGCGAGAAATGGGAAGACCGACTCTCTCCGTGATATAATAACCCATTTCACCATTATAAAACAACCTATTCAAACCCGGGAAAGTACTTCTGCTGCCAATATAAATAAAGTTGGAGATAAGGGATCCCCTTGACGGACACCTTTTGTAGATGGAAAGAATCCACATAACTTCCCATTTACTGTAATGGAAAACTTATTCAATGCCAAATAATTGTATATAAGATTAAAAAAATGGTAGCTAAATCCAAACTTCATAGCATTGACCATTAAAGACTTAATAACACACTTCATTGCATTTTTGTATATATAAATAAATAAATATAACTGATCCACTGTAGCATGTTTGTTTTCCAAGGTAATTTATTATTCTTCATTGCTCAAAATAAGAAAACTTTAGTGATATATTTCGTTTTAAAAAACTTATAAGCTGTTTAAGTTATCTTGGTGTACTTCTACTTATTTGTTTTGGGAAAATTGTGCTCATAAAAAATTGTTTTGGAAACACCTTTCAATTAAGCTTTTGTGTACGGGAAAGACACCCTTGGACTTGGGGAATTTACTCCCCAAGAACTAGAATGAGAGGAAAAGAATTCAATTCAACTCTTTTGTGAAGATAAATAATATATTAATTTAAACAGTTCTTTGAAAAAGTACTTCAAAGGCAAGTAAATTTCTGTTTCTGGTTCTATTTTAAAATACTTTAAACTAAATTTTTATTTTTAAAATAATAAATTCATTTCAATTTAAAATTTTATTAGGGACCACCATCTTTAATTTTAGAAATATTTTACTTATAAATTAGTAGTATTATCAATCATTATAGTGATAAAAAATAATATAAGAATTTCATTAACTTCAATTATATTCTCTGAATTTTGTATTCAGTGAACCAAAAATACTATTTTTAATAGTTAAGGAAAGGGGGAAAATTTAATGAGATGGAGAATAAAACTATTCATATATTGTTTATTGAGGACATCCTTGATCTCTTTTCTCTAATCAAATTAGAAAAAACTCTTTTTTCTAAATCAGAGCATGTGGAGAGTACGAGTGTATATGTCTATATACTTCCATTGTTGGTGAAAAGGAAGATATATAGTTAAAAAAGAAGATATATAGAGAGACCAGTTATTTCAATGTCAGAATTCAGTGGTTCTTTGCTATCTTATGATACTGCATCTTTTCATAGAAGGATGATGGCAAAAGAAAATTTACTAGAAGTTGAAGTTCCAAAGAAAGATAGATTGTTGGTGTTAAATAATATGGATATGTTCAAAAAATTTCTTCATGAGCAGAGGAAGAAAGAGATTCTTGAACCTGAAGATGCTGAGGAAGAAAGTTCTTCTAATCAAAATAAGATAAAAGGAAGAGAAGAACTAGAAGTTAGTTTTAAAAAGTACACCTAGAATCCCTTGGTAGAATGCTCCTCCGAATTCTCCTAAATCAGTCAGGCATATTGATAAAGGAAAGGATAGGAAAAAGGAAGAAGTCTGCAACATTCCACAACGACAGAGCATGAATGGTGTGATGAAATACAAGATATTAGAAAGGAGATAGAAATAGTACTTTCTTGGTTTAAGACAAGGGCAAGTGTGATGAATAAAATTCAGGTTAATCCTTTGATTGAAGAATATATGAAGTTTAAAGTACCTCTGGATTTCAAATTGCCTAATCTTGAGAATTACGATGGTTCTATAGATCATGAAAAACATTTGACTCAATATAATTCAAAAATGACTTTATGGAGTAGATGATCTGATTTTATGCAAGGCTTTTTCTACTAAATTAGCTGGATGAGTTGCTCATTGGTTTGGAAAACTGCCTGGGGGATCTATATCTTCATTGAAGATGTTAAGTGAAATGTTTTGAAGAGAATTTCAAGGAAGTGCTATTCGAAAAAGGCCTAGTTCTTATCTCAGGAATCTTAGACAGATTAATGATGAAACTTTGGGGGATTATTTGAACAGATTCAATAATGAAGCATTGAATTTTGAAGTTTGTTCAGAACAAACATATGTGGAAGCCTTTTGTCATGGACTTCGTCCGGGACATATTTCCACAAAGGTTGAATTGTTGAATCCAAAGACAACTAATGAGTTGTTAAGAGAAGTCTGTAAATGGATCAAAGCTAAGGATATTTTTAGATCAAAGAAAAACATAAGGCAGATGGAAAAAGATGATTTCTGGAAGTCAGAACACAAAAGGATGTAGAAGCCAAGGACAATGGGCTATCAACCATATGAAATTTCAGTTTCAAAACCTAGATCTGGTTATTCAACATATAAAACTTTTTTTCAAAGACATCATAACAATAGATACATTGATAAAAGTTCTCATCAAAATGAGTTCACGAAACTAGATCAACATTCAAGAGTTTCCATACAAAAGTAGGATGTCCAGAAAAGTTTTGATGGGAATAATGCTCAAAGGAAAAATGATGGTGGAAATAATCAAATTTTTGCAAGAAGACCTCCAAGATAGAATCAACATTTTACACCATGGAATGTTTCTCTCACTTTTATATTGCAAGAAGTTGAGAATTTAGGCATTTTGAATCCTCCAATACCAATGCAAGGTCCTTCAGACAAAAGGTTTTAAGATTGATATTGTTTATATCATAAGGATGTTGGACACCATACCAATGAATGTTTTTCTTTGAAAAGGGAAATTGAAACAATCATCCAGAATGGATATCTTCGAGAATATGTCCAAGTGGTTCAAGGAGATCAAATAATACAATTGGATCCTTAGAGACGTGTTGTAGCTCCAAAAGTAATTGAGATGATTTCTGGAATTTATTCTCAATATGAAGTTCGTCCTGAGAAAAAGAAAAAATTGGAGCCAAGCAAGTCATCAATGATGATGTACCACTTGTGATTTCTTTGAATATTGTTGGATCTGTAGTTAAGAGAATATTAGTGGACATAGGAAGCTCTGCTAATCTCTTATACTATGATGCTTATTAGAAGATGGACCTCCCAGATTTGAAGATTGTGACTCAAAGATTTCCTTTAGTTGGTTTTCTGGAGAAATGATTTATTCACTTGGCGTAGCGAAATTACTGGTACAATGGGCTTATACATTCAGAAGCAGAGTTTGTAGTAGTTGATATGCAGTCATCATACAATGCCATATGGGGTAGACCAAGTCTCAATTTGATGAAAGCAGAATTATTCCTACTCCAATGGACAAAATCATCATTCCGGGTGATATCCAATCTGCTCATATGTGTTATCATACTGCTATTGCTAATGCAGCAGAACTTTCAAAGCAAAAGGAAGTAACAGAAGATCCAAAGAATGAAGAACACATAGAAGCTGCAATTGAATTGGAGGAATTTCAAATAAACTCAAATTTTACAGAAAGAAAGGTTTCAGTAGGTAAACATTTACATATTAAATTCAAGTATTGGCTGATTGATTATTGGCAAGACATCATGATGTGTTTGCATTGTCCATAAGAGACATTAAGATGATTCCAAGAAACTTTCTTGAACATGGATTGGGGATTTCAGCATCTTATACTCTAGTTGTCCAAAAGAAATGACCTGTCTCTCAAGAAAAATAGCAAGCAATAAAGAATGAAGTTGCAGATTTGTTAAATGCAATAATCATAAGAAGAATATGGTTCCATCATGGGTATCTAATCTGGTAGTTGTGCCTAAACTTGATGGATCATGGAGAATGTGAATAGATTTTACTGAGGTGATTAAGGCATTTCCATAAAATCCTTATCCAATGCCACGCATGAATCAACTTGCTGACGCTACAGCAGGATTCACATTGCTATGCTTCTTGGATGCCCACAAACGGTATCATCAAATTCAAATGGCACTTGAAGATGAAGACAAGACTTCCTTTGTCATTTATGATGGATTGTACCACTGTACTTGAATGCCATTTGGACTGAAAAAAATGCAGGTGTTGATTTTCAAGATATGGTAAACCTTATGTTTTCTTTGCAAATGGGAAAAAATATGGAAGCCTATGTGGATGACATCCTAATAAAGTCACTTGGCATGGAAGCCATATTAAATGATTTGGAGGAATCATTTCTTACCATGAAACAATATGGTCTGAAGCCTAATCCTAAAAAATGTTAATTTGGTGTGGAAGTTGGGAAATTTTTAGGATATATGGTATCAAGAAGAGGCATAGAAGTGAATCCATCAAAGATAAAAGTGATCATTGATATGAAAGCTCCTACAACAATTAAGTCCAATGACTTGCTGGAAGAATTGTAGCACTCAGTCATTTTTGTCCAAAAGTGGAGAACTATCTTTACCATTTTACTAGGTAATACGAAATCCAAAGCATATTCATTGGACACCTGAATGTTAGGAGGCTTTTAAACAAATCAAAAAACATTTGACTAAACCGCTTGTGTTAGTCTCTCCTTTAGTAGGAGAAATTTTATGTCTTTACATGTCGGATTTGATAAGCAATCAGTTATGTTCTATGTGCTTAAGAGGTTCTCAAACAAAGCCAGTGTATTACACAAGTCATATTTTGCAAGGAGTAGTACCTTGATACACTTCCTTGGAAAAGAACATCCTGACTATCATAGTCACAAGCCCAAAATTAAATCCATATTTCAAGGTTCATACAATAAATGTGCTAACTAATGCTCCCATTGGGCACGTCCTCCATAAACTAGACGTAGCTGGATGACTTATGAAATGGGCAATCTTTCTGAGTTTGATATAAACTACTTGAAACGAAAAACACTTTAAGGACAAATCCTTTCTTATTTCCTGATGGAATGTACCATTCCAAAAATTTCTTCTCACAATGAGTCTAATAATTATATTCCTAATATACAGGAATATTGGATTAGTCACACAAATGGATCTGCAAATGGTGCAAGATTTATTCTCACCAGTCCAGAAGGTACTAGATTTCCTATGCATTGTAGTACGAATTTACCCCGAGCAATAATAAATCTGAATATGAAGCCTTTATTGTAGGCTTATGTGTGGCAGGCACTTTTCATGTGAAGAATGCTATAGTCAAAATTGAGTCTTTAGTATTGGTTGGACACATCGATGCTGACTATGAAGCTAAAGAAGAAAACATGAAAAAATATTTGGAAGTTGCTCAACAACTCTTTTCAAAATTTGCATACATAAAAGTGGAACATATATCTCGAAGGGATAAAATGGAAGCTGATTTACTTTCAAAAATTTAGAATAGGAAAAATTTGGAGGGTATTTGGATTGATTCTTTAGAAAAAAAAAAAAAATCTATTGATGCTTTACAAATAAACTATATTGATATAACTAATACTTGAATGTTTAGAATATTAACTTATATCAATTTAGGACAACTTCCGGATGATCAAATGGAACCAAAGAAAATAAAGTCTATGCCTTTTTGATATGTCGTAATGGATGACAAGTTGTACAGGCAAGCTTTTTCTTGGCCCCTGTAGAAATGTGTATCTCATGATGAAGGTAATTATACACTTATAGAGATACAAGAAGGAATCTATGGATCTCATATTAGATCTAGAAGCTTAACTAGAAAAATTATGCGTGCAGGTTATTTTTGGCCAACTATGGAAGATGATGCACTTGCTTGAGTCAGGACGTGTCACAAATGTCAAATCCATGACAACATACATCATCTTCCAACTTCAGAGCTACACTCACTCAGTAGTCTGATTCCATTTCATCAATGGGGTATGGATTTATTTGGACCATTTCCTAAAGCTGTAGGATCTAAAGAGTTTTTTGTTGTTGCAATTGATCATTTTACGAAATGGATTGAAGCTAAACCTTTAGCATCCATTTCATCTTGTAAAATAAAAGATTTTTTTGGGGAGGATGTTATTACAAGATTCCCAAAATATTAATAACAGACAATGGCAAACAATTCGATTGTAAAGAATTCCAAACCTTCTATGAAGAATTAAAAATAGATCATAGGTTTACATCTGGAGAACATCCTCAAAAAAATGGTCTTACAAAAGTGGCAAATAGAATAATTTTACAAGGTTTGATGAAAAGGCTAGATTTAGCCAAAGCTAAATACGTGGATGCATTACCTAATGTTCTATGGTCTTATAGAACAACACCTAATTTAGAACTAAGGAATTTCCATTCAGTCTTTGTTTTCGTGCAGATACCTTAATTCTAGCAGAAATTGGAAGCTCGTCTTCTAGAATTGATCTATTCAGTTCTAATAGGAATAATCAGAAACATGCTGGGAACTTAAATTGTTTGGCGGAGATAAGAAAGAATGCTACTAAAAGAGAGGTCTTCTACAAAAAGAAGCTTGTGGGCTACCATAGCAAAAAACTCAGAGATCCAAAATTGACGCAATCACGGATATTATGGTGGGGAAAAATATAGAACCTCAACTGTAAACAACTTCACTCGAAAGCTTTATTACAGAAAAGGAGAAATCAAGAATAAAACGACAATATTCTTGAGACACTAGGAGAATCGAATTTTATTGACCGAAAACTCAAAACTTCATGAAAAAAACAAAATCTACGAAAACAAACAAAAGACGACATTAAATAAACCCTAGACAAAAAATTGGAAAATTACGAAAAGGCCCCAAAAGTTTCTAAAAGGCCGAAAAGTCCATCCAGATGACCCCCGGATGGATAAAAAAAAGCTTAGGTCGCAACATAGTGTGGTATTGTTCCCTAGGCCGTTCCGGATCGACCAGTCAAATTTGAGCCCATTCTGTAGCTCTCGCAACTTTTCAGTTCTTACGATTCGACCCCAGAAACTTTTTCCAATCATTTCCAATTGCTTTGAAACATCTCCTGTAGCCACTTGGACCTATGAGGGCCCTCAGTAATATCTTCGTGGGCTAGCTCTACGTCAGGCTCCCCCTCTTCAGAAGAGTTTG
The DNA here is from genome assembly GCA_028571225.1 of Parsonsia alboflavescens. Classification (NCBI taxonomy): domain Eukaryota; kingdom Viridiplantae; phylum Streptophyta; class Magnoliopsida; order Gentianales; family Apocynaceae; genus Parsonsia; species Parsonsia alboflavescens. The sequence goes on along the minus strand of JAOXNR010054998.1, from coordinate 278 downwards.
TCCTCAAACTCAGATTGTCCCTATGAAAACGGGATAGATGTTATACGTTGAAAACATTAGAGATGCACAGATCTTCCGGAAGCTCTAGCCTATAAGCCATCATTCCCAGCTTCTCCCAAACTTGACAGGGGCCGATCTTCGGGTCTTTTAGTTTGTGATAGGTACCCAACGGAAATCACTCCTTGTTTAATGTCACCCACACGAGATCTCCTACCTTGAATTGAACACCTCGTCGAGTCTGGTCGGCCTCTTCTTTGTAACGTGTATAACTGCGCTCC
>JAOXNR010054997.1:0-11700 GCA_028571225.1 Parsonsia alboflavescens | reverse complement strand
AACAGATCTTGCAGATTCCCTTGCTGGAAATGCTTCCACATCTAAAAATATCTCAATATAGATGATCATTAGTGAATAAAAGATGAAATTGAAAGGTTTAAGAAAGAATCTGAAAGGGTTTCGAAAGGAACCGACTTTAGAGACAAGACTGTCGGAACATTCTGAGGCCTTCCCCCTAATGTTCTGTCTTCCGCTGATCGTCTCCAACAAAAGAACCCCAAAACTAAAAACATCGGCCTTTTCCGTTAGTTGTCCACGGTTAATGTATTCTGGAGCCATATATCCACTGATAATAATATGAAAATAAAGATCATTAATAGCTCAAATTCCCTTATGAATAATCCAAGAATGAAAACAATAGTACGAAAGGGTTTCTAAATGCTTACAATGTTCCAGCAACGACTGTGCTTATGTGAGACTTATCTTCTTCAAAACACCTGGCCAATCCAAAATCTGCAATCTTGGCATTCATCTTTGAGTCTAAAAGGATATTACTTGCTTTTATATCTCTGTGAACTATACGTGTCTCTGTGTTTTCATGAAGGTAAACCAATCCTTCAGCTGTGCCCATAATGATATTGAATCTCTTCTCCCAGTTCAACACTTTCCCTTTGATTGGATCTATCAATTCAAATGTCAGCAACATTTTCATAATTCATTTCAGCCTCATTTATTAACCATCATAGAAAGTTAACTAACCAAAGATGAAGCGGTCAAGGCTCCCATTTGGCAGTAATTCATAAACAAGAAGGTTCTCAGGCCCTGAATAACTGCATGCCAGCAATCTGACCAGGTTTTTATGTCTAATGCTGCTAATAATATTTACTTCATTAATGAAATCATCTGCTCTGTGGTTACTGTTAAAGAAAAGCCTCTTCACAGCAATTTCTCTCCCATCAGGCAAAATTCCCTATATCATAAATCATGCCATTATTGTTAGTCTTGGTCTATTGCCACAAGTTTAGAGATCTGCTGAGAAAAATATTAACTACCTTATAAACTGTGCCAAATCCCCCCTGTCCAAGCATGTTTGAATTATGAAATGAACCAGTGGCTTTCTTGAGTGTGGAATATTTGCATTCCAAGAGACCATTATGAAGGGCCGTTGCAAATTTATTTTCACTTGAACTTGCTAAGTTGGAGGCTTGTAAAATCACAGATAATTGATTATGATGATCAAATTGCTATCTCATTAATTAATTCATTATTGAGCAAGGAGTTGATGAGCTTACCTTTTCTCTTTCTCTGTAGTTTCCTCCACATGAAACCTCCAATAACAGCAGCTCCAGCAATGGACAGAACCGAACAAACGGAAGCTACAATGATAATTAGTTTTTTCCCTGGAAATTTCATTACAGGCATTATCTAGTTATGGTCTCATGAACTTGGAGGAAAATTAAAAAAACCATGCATCAAGAAAACATAAGTTCTTTGTACCTCTTGATCTGCCCTTTTTTGGATCCCTCAAGCTTTGTTTTTCAAGTTTAGTTTCAAGAAAATCAGTGTCTGCATATCTCAGTATACAACCAGTGTTTAATGCAAAACCCTCAGATGAAGAAGGTAAGCAGTTGGAAAGAGAAGCAGAGGCATTACTCAAACAAGCAGAGCAAGACTCGGGACCTAAAGATCTCCAGCAATTAGCCAAAACATAAGCTGTCTCCACTGGATTCCCAGAAGATGCAGCCGGTAGCTGAACCGAGAAATACCCGTTATTCCTTATTGCATCCGAAATCCCTTTCACAGCAGCCTGTCTGAAAAATTCAATGCTCTTTCCAGTTCTATTATTTGAACAGACAACCATGTTTTCTGTCCTGGAATATTCATGAAAGAAACTGTAATTATCCACCCGAAAGAAGCAACCGCCAAGGAAAATCTCCATTGTTTTCATAGAGCAAACTTTCAGCATTGTCTGAGCTTCAGCATAACAGATCAGGCAATCAGATGAAGATACATTACTATAGCATTGTGCTAGAGAAAAGGCATCATGTGGGTAGTCCGGCCTTGAGACTGTAATAGCCATGGCAAAACCCGATTGAACCAGATGCTGAGACATATCTTTTAATGTTTTTATATAATTTGAGACAAACATGGGATGGTTTAGTGCTACATAGTTTCCACACTTCACACCAAGTAAATCTGTGTACGTATTCCCTGCTAAATCAAGAAAGCAACATAAATAACCAAAGAATCCTCTGCCTAGAAATAGAAGATAAAACTAGTAAGTAAGAAGTTTACCTCTTGAAGTGCTATTTGCATTTGCTGGATTAAGAAAATTTGTGTCGGAGTATCTCATGAAGCACCCGGAATTCAGTGCCCTGCCTTCGGGCTGAGGAAAGCAGCCAATAATGGAACTTGATGCAATCTCCAGGCAAGCTTTACAAGCATTGGGATTCAGTGTCTTCCAGCAGGTCGCCAGTACAAAAGCTGGTGAATTTGAATTTGATTCCTCAACACGAGCAAAGCCATTACTGTTTGGGGCTTTCTTAGCAGCAAGCAAAACAGCCATCTTAACGGATTCCTGGAAATCTGAAGTATCCTTTGTGGCTGTATTTCCACATTTCTTGAGGTCCCATGATCCCTTATACTCCTGAAAGAAACTGTAATTCTCAACTCTCAAGAAACAGCCGTCAAGAAAAATTCGCCCACCATTGGAAGGGTGACAGGCTTCAAGATTAGTACGAGCTCTAGCATAACAAGATACACATTCAAGCAGGGAAAGATCATCGTGGCATTGTGCCAGGGCATAGTTAGTATTGGGTCCTGAACCTACCGATGAGACTCCCCAGCCCTGAATCATGATTTGATCCGTTATATTTTGCATATTAAAAAAATAATTTCCACCAAAAATTGTGGTATTTTGTTGCCACTGTAGTCCGCAGATTAATTGAATGGTTTGAGCTCTGGGATTCCCCATTAAAGAATATGGTAGCACTACAATCATAGCGACAACAATCGATAGAACAGATGGAAAAAATAGGATTTTCATATCATGAACAAAGTTTTTCATTATTTTTCAGAAATCAAACACTTGTGGGAAGAAGAATAAAATTTTATGGGTCATTCAGAAACGTGGGATTAATACTGATATGAATATTTTCATTAGGCCAACAAAGTTAACTTTCACACAGTCGCTGTCTTGCATTATCTTTTTTTTTAAAAAAAACCTCAAAAACCCGTTTGGTCCGTACTGTTAAGCTCGCCATTGACAAAGTCGCGAAAGGCAGCTTAGGGAATAATGTCAAGGTCATTTTGGTTGTCATTAAGCTACAATTGCGTGATCATTAAGAAGAGTCCCGTCCACAGTCATCAATTGCTCTATCGTATCATCAGGTTTTTTTCTCAAGAATTTATTAATTTGATTCATGGATTTTAATCTACCACCTGTTTTTCAGTGCTCTTTATTTTTCTAAATAAAATAATAATACTTTCTCTTATTCTTGTTCAAAATTAAATGTTTCTTTTACTATCAACATCATTCAATATAAGACATTAGTGATCGTAATTTTTTTTTCTTAAAATAAGAGGAAGAGAGCCTCACACATTCCAAAGGAGAAGAGTCTAAAGGATGAACTTGGGGCGGAAGTCCTTCTTATGTGCCTTAACCCTAAGAAACAAAACCATGCAGTCCCCTGCATGGTATTTCCTTTTAGTGACGTGACCATCTAAAAAGTGGTTATCTTCTCTCGAATCCAATACAACAGTACAATAAAGTATAAGGAGATCATAACCACATTGAAAACTTTCAAAACTTAGGTGATCATTATAAATTATAAAGTCTTTAAAACGGGTAAGACATCCATTTCAATCTTATATTCTCCAATTTTCTCTGAATTTTAAACTTAGGTGAGCAGGTTTGGGAGATAGCCTCTTGAATCTTTTCTTGGAAGTCCAGTTATAGAAGAGCTCGGAATTTTCTCACTGAACATGTAATCAAGCACCTCATTTGTGTATGATCAGTCACGTTTTTCAAATTAGTTAAAATTTTGTGAAAAAATTGATAACGTGAATTTTTAAAATTTTTAAAAATTAAAATAAAATATTTAATAAAAATTGTGAGAGTAATAATAATAATAAATTTAATGTCATACCTTAAGGTTTCTGGTTTGGAAGACAAGACAGTATTCTGCGCTTAATACTAGTTCTACTATTCTCCATTTGGGTGCATTTAGTGGTGATATAGTACATTGTAACATTGTGATCCCATAACAACTACCTTATTTATTTTGTTGTTTGACTTGTAGTGGTGTTTGGAAGTCAGCAACTTGGTCCTCATTTGAATCGGCATGGCGTTGAAATCTGAATTAGTCCTTCAACGGTTGAATTGAACCTTGAAACAAAACTTTAAGTGTAAAATGGGTCGTGCTCTCTAGAATATGGCTCAGTGATTGGTAGATAAGAGTGTAGGTTATGGTCTTGATTTTCCTTCTTAGTGATTGAGTTTTCTTGCATACTTGAGTAATTCATTTACATGGATGAGTTTTTGCAGGAAATCCACGTTCCAAGTAGAACAAACGATCAAAGTTATAGACTATGGTTAAGACGAAGAATGCTTCGCCACTTTTAACTCCTATGGTACAAGAAGCTCATAAAACAAGAGGGTGAAGGTATTAATACCAAAAAGGTCATTGCTGAAGTTCTCTCTTTCCATGGTCAGCAAGAACTCTTCCAACTCCATAAATTGAGTTCTTAAGATTTTAATGGCATTTAACCTTAAAAATGACTATTTAATGGGACATGGGAGTTTAATGGGCCTAATGAGAAATCAATAAATTATGAAAATGATCTGTAGAAGGGGTGTCTACCAGGAGCAAATACTTGAACATTATTAATACACGTGCCTCTATTGAGGGGTCTAATGGATAAATATGAATATTTTTCACCATGAATTTTTCCAAATAAAAAAATTTTACTTGTTTTTTAAAATAAAATTTATATGTATTAAAAAATTATCCGCCTTTGATTCATAAATGAATGTCTCATTTCTTAAATTAATTAAAATTTTACTAAGAAAATTAACATTGAAATTTTAAAATCAATTGAGTCAAAATTTTTTTTTGCTAAAAAATATTTAAATCAAAATAGAAAATTAAATTTCAAATGGAGGGAGTACCGATTTAATACATGTTTAATTTTTCAAACGGAGGGAGTACCCGTTGGCCCACGGTCCGGCCCACTTTAGGGCCTTCATGAGGACAGCCCAATCGGGACTGTAATATGATTGAGCAGTCAGCATTGTGGAGAGCGGGAATCAGAAACAAGAGTACACTCAGACAAAACGAGGAACAAAGAGAGAGACAAGGAGCTGTGCTTTTCTACATTCAGACTTGATCAAAATGACGATCGGAGGTCTATCCATGATCTGATTGAGCTGAAATTTCATCTGGAGGTTCTTGACTTATTGCTCTTGAGATCTGACGGTGAGGTTTCTGATCTGATTCTTCAGTGATTAGAACCTGGGTTTGTTGAGGGACAGCTTGGTTTGGGTGAGGTTTCACCATCATTTGTCCTCCTCAATTTGTGTTAGTCTAGGACAGCTTGATATTCACTATATTTGTTGAATCCATTTGTTCTGGAAGTTGTAGTGCTCGTGATTGAGCTGTAGTTAGGTTCTATACCTAAAAATAATATAGCGAAGATTTGGATGGACTCCAAGATTGGTCCGTGGCTTTTATCCTTCACACTGAGGGAGTTTTCCAAGTTAAAAATTGCTTGTGTTGCTACTGTTTCCTTTAGATACATTTATTGTCATTGGTGTGCTGTTTTGTTGTGCCCAAATCGTTTCCTCGCATTTTCAATCAGCTAGGATTGTTCGGTTTTTCCCCATAACTGGTATCAGAGCTTAGTTTATTTGTGATTTACTTGATTGAAAGATGGAGCCCAATTACGGTAAAATGATAAGTTTGAATGGAACAAATTATCACAAATGGTGAGGAAAAATGGAAGACTTGTTGTATGTTAAAAAATTACATCTACTGGCATTTGGGAAAGAGAAGCCTAAGGATACATCTGACGATGATAGAGAAATTGAAAATGAACAAGTATGTGGATTTATTCGTCAGTGGGTAGATGATGATGTTTTGAATCATGTATTTAAAGTTTCAGATGCTAAAATTATGTGGGATAAACTCGAGACCTTGTATGCCTCCAAAAGTGGTAACAAGAAATTGTTGAAATAAGTTATGAATTTAAAATACAAGGATGGTAGCCCTATTTCTGATCATGTAAATGAATTTACTGGATGTTTTGATCAGTTGACTAGTATGGGTGTTAAATTTGAGGATGAAATTATGGGATTTTGGTTGCTTAATACTTTGTCTGACTCTTGGGAAAATTTGCGTGTAACTCTTGCTAACTTTGCTCCTGTTGGTGTTATGAGTTTGGAATATGCAAAATCTTTTATCCTAAATGAAGAAGTGACTCAAAAGGTATCTAATTCAGGATCAGATGTTTTGGTTGCTGAAAACCGAGGGAGAGGTCAGCAGAGAAGTCACGAACAAACTGGTAGAGGCAAAAAGTAGTTGCAGAAGCAAATCAAAATCAAAATTCAAAAACCTCGAATGTCATTATTGCGGTAAGAAAGGGCACATTCAAAAATATTGTTACAAATACAAAAGGGAGAACAGGGATGACATGGCAAGCAAAAAATTGATGATGGCGGTGATCGTGTTGCCACCATTACTCAAGAAGATATTCTCATTGTCTGTGATGAAAACATGGTAAATGTTGCTCTTGATGAGACAAATTGGGTTGTGGACAGTGGTGCTTGTCACCACGTGACATTAAAGATAGAGTTCTTCATATCCTATACTCCAGGTGATCATGGAGTATTAAAGATAGGAAATGATGGTGTATCTAAGGTGGCTGGCATTTTCACTGTGTGTTTGAGGACCAGTAATGGCACAATACTGGTTCTAAAAAATGTAAGGCATGCACCAGATATCCGTTTGCATCTGATTTCTACCAGTGCTCTTGACGATGATGGCTACTACAACACCTTTGGTGGGGGAGAGTTGAAACTCACTAAAGGTTCTTTGATCATGGCTCGTGGCTAGAAGTGTTCAGGTTTATACTGGACAAATGTATCAGTCTTTGTTGATACAGTTAATGCAGTTGGGTGTAATAACTCTTCTATGTTATGGCATAAGAGACTTAGCTACATAAGCGAGAAGGGACTTGCGTGTCTAGCCAAGAAAAATTTGCTTTCAAGTTTGAAAGATGCAAAATCGGAGAAATGTTCTCACTATTTGGCTGGAAAACAAAATAAGGTCTCATTCAAAAGCCATCCTCTTTCCAGAAAATCAGAGGTGCTCGATTTGGTTCACTCAGACGTTTGTGGACCTATGAGAACAAAGACCTTTGGATTGGAGGTGCACTGTATTTTGTGACCTTTATTGATGATCATTCAAAGAAGTTTTGGGTTTATGCCTTGAAGAGAAAAGATCAAGTATTTGTCATTTTTAAGCATTTTCAAGCCGTTGTTGGTGGCGAATATTTTAGACCATTTGAGAACTACTGCAAGGAGCAAGGTATTAGACACCAGAAGTCGCCTCCAGAGACTCCTTAGTTGAATGGCCTGGCAGAACAGATGAACAGGACACTAATGGAATGAGTCAGATGTTTGCTTTCAGAAGCTAAGTTACCAAATTCCTTTTGGGGTGAGGCTTTGTATACTGTTGCACAAGTTATTAATTTATCTCCTACAATTGTTTTGCAATCTGATGTACTTAACAGGGTGTGGTATGGAAAAGATATTTCCTATGACTACTTACATGTATTTGGTTGTAAAGCTTTTGTACATGTGCCAAAAGATGAAAGGTCCAAGCTGGATGTCAAGACGAGACAATGTATCTTCATCGGTTATGGCCAAGATGAGTTTGGCTACAAACTTTCTGATCCTGTGGAAAAGAAGTTTATCAGAAGTGGTGATGTTGTCTTCATGAAGGATCAAACCATTGAAAACATTGACAAGGCGGAGAAGTGTGATTCTCCTATTGCTGACGGTTTGGTTGATCTTAACCCAGTTCCTGAGATACATACTCTTGATGTAGCTGATGAAGTGAACCATGATATTGTTGTTGACGAGGTAGATGCTAAGAGATTGATGAACTCGATATTTCGCTCAGAAGATCTATCAGACAGCATGTTCCCACTACTAAATATTCAGCTGATGAATATGTGCTCCTCACTGACGGGGGAGAACCTGAGTGTTACGATGATGCTACGGAGAATAAGCAAAAGGCCAAGTGGGTTGAAGCAATGAATGATGAGATGAAATCATTACTTGACAACCACACTTTTGAGCTAGTCAAGTTGTCCAAAGACAAAAAGGTTTTGCAGAATGGGTGGATATACAGGCCAAAAAATGAAAAGAACTCTTCCAATAAATGATACAAAGCCAAGTTAGTTGTCAAAGGCTACCAACAGAATAAAGGTTTTGATTTTGAGGAGATTTTTTCTCCTGTAGTAAAAATAACATCTATACCAGTTGTTTTAGCAGCCTGCCTTGATTTAGAAGTTGAGCAGATGGATGTAAAAATTGCTTTCCTCCATGGTGATTTGGAAGAAGTAATATACATGGAGCAACCTGAAGGTTATAAGGTGAAAGGTAAAGAAAATTACATCTGTAGGTTGAAGAAGAGTTTGTATGGCCTGAAACAAGCTCCAAGGCAGTGGTACAAGAAGTTTGAGTCAGTAATGAGCCAACAGGATTCAAGAAGACTACTTCAGATCATTGCGTATTTGTGCAGAAATTTTCTGAAAATGATTTCATCATTTTATTGCTCTATGTTGATGACATGTTAATTGTTGGTCAGAATTCTTCTCGAATTGACAGCTTAAAGAAAGAACTCAGTAAGGTTTTTGCAATGAAAGACCCCAACTAGCAAAACAGATTCTTGGCATGCAAATTTTTCATGAGAGAGAAACCAAGCAGTTGTCGTTATCTCAGGAGAAGTACATTGAGAAAGTACTCCAAAGATTTCACATGGACAAGGCTAAAGTTGTAAGCACACCTCTCCCTTCTCATTTTAGGCTTTGTATCAAACAAGACCTTTCCAATGATAGAGAGAAATAAGAAATGCAACGGATCCCCTATGCATCTGTAGTAGGAAGTCTGATGTATGCAATAGCTTGCATAAGGCCTGATATAGCCCATGTAGTTGGTATGGTCAGTCGTTTTCTCTCAAATCCTCGTAGAGAACACTGGAATGCTGTGAAGTGGATTTTGAGATATCTGCGTAGCACATCTAATTTGAAACTGTGTTTTGAAAATAATAAACCTATTGTTTGTGGTTACACAGATTCAGACATGGCTGGAGATGTGGACTCTAAAAGGTCTACTTACGATTACTTGTGTACTTTTGCAGGGGGAGCTGTATCTTGGCAATCCAGGTTGCAAAAATGTGTTGCATTGTCTACTATCGAGGCTGAATTTATTGTTGCTACTGAAGCTTGCAGGGAGTTACTTCGGATGAGAAAGTTTGTGAATGAACTCGGGTTTACTCAGCAGATATTTACTTTATTTTGTGATAGACAAAGTGCTATACATCTGAGTAAAAATCTTGTTTTCCATGATAGAAGTAAGCACATTGATGTAATTGATTTAATATTTATACCGTATATATAGGTATTGATGTCTTGTTGTCACCATGAGCATTGGGTGTTATTGCATGTCTTACTGGACATGTCTCGAATCACATTGTATGATCTGAAGTCATCGATCGAGGCGAAGGAGTCTCGATTGAACTTGATGGAGTCGGTTTGTTTGGTGTTGCCATGCTTACTGGAGTAGGTTGGCTTTTATAGGATTACGAGATGGCTCTCGGTTCAGAGGTTCACTGTGGGTTTTCTTGACCCCCCCGCCCCACGCAACGGAGCACTCCATCTGTATTCAACCAGACAAGGCGAGCTGCGGTGCTTATGTCTACATGACACAGTTGATGAGGGGGTACCTTAAGGAGATGCCCCGCTTGCCTTGTGCACCCTTTATGGCACAACACAGGAGGGATGAGATGGAGTGGATCATGTTGTGATGGAGCAATGTGTTATCGCAATCCTTGATTTTTTTAAAATTTTTTTTTATATTGTAAATAATACATTAAGGATAAATGTGTATTATGTAAATTATATAGATATTGAGTATTTCTATTCTGTTTTATGTTAATTCTAGAGCATGTAATTCTGCTAAATGGTAAATTCCACACAAAAATAACTAAACGATTAAAGTTTGACCGCTAAATTGTACAATAACTCTAATAAATCAATTCTTAATATAAAGTAAAACACGTTACTTATATAAATATATATATATATTTTAAATTGACAAACATGCAATTTAAATTAAATGACAAATTCACTTCTTGTTAAAATAATATTATTTATATGCCACGAATCGCATCAACATTGCTATTGCCTTTAATTGTCTCGAAATTGACAATTAAGTCACGAAATGCACTCTTTGTGTCACGTAAGGATACAAAGAGCGTATTTCGAGACCTAATTATCAATTTCGAGACACAAGTGGTCAGTTTCGAAATGGACCAGTTTTTTTTTTTTTTATAAAAAAAATTATCTTCGAGTCACGAAATGTTATCGATGAGTCACGAAATTTACTAGTGTGTCTCGAAATACAATTATCTCAAGTCTTGAAATCCCCAATTTAGATCTCGATACCCTTATCTCAAGTCTCGAAACCCCTCTTATCTGAAGTCTCGAAATCGACATAGCAAGGCATGAAATTTATCCACTTCGACAAAAATCTCTGCAATCCCACCTTCCTTCCTCTTGCTACTACCCAAATATGCGCAAAAAAAACAACACAGAACGAACAAACACAGACTTCCAAATACCAAAGAAAAAAAAAACAAAGAAATAAATTGAACAATGAACCTTCGAACACCCCCTACCTTTGTCTTCTTGATTTCAAAAAACAAAAATCACCAACCTAATGATCGAACACAATAAAAAGCTGGTTTTTTTCCTTTCTCTCTAACAAGGAATGGTTCCTTGAGTAATTTTCTTAGTTATTGTTCGAAACTTTTGATCAAATGAATGATGTTAGTTGTGGTTTTTTCAATTCATTTTTACAGGTTGTTGGGTTCGGTAGTTGTGTGTATTGAATGCAGAGAGATAAGATAGTAAATGCATCTTAGAGGAGAATAAATGTTAAGTTTTGTTTTTTTTTTTTAATAAAAAGTTAAAATGAGTATAGAATGAAAAGTAAGTTTTAGATATGAATAATGGGTGAAATATTGTGAAGATTTAAGTAAATAGAAAATAATTGTTCTCCATTTTGGCAAAACTGAAACACCCCTAACAACTGCCTCATTTATTTTGTTGTTTGACTAGTGGCAGGGAAGTCAGCAACTGGGTCCTCATTTGAATCGGCATGGCGTTGAAATCTGAATGAGTCCTTCAACCGGTTCGATTTGAACCTTGAAACAAAACTTTAGTGTAAAATGGGCCATGCTTTCAAGAATGCAGCTCAGTGAGTGAGTGATAGGTAAGACCTATTTAGGATGGGTAGTAGATTTGATTTCCCTTCTTAATGATCAAATTTTTTGTAGACTCTAATCTTAATTAATTCATTTACATGAATGAGTTTTAGCTAGGAATCCACTCTCTAAATGATGGAGATTCAATGCCAATCATACTAGTTGGACCTATCACAAGAGCTAGAGCAAATAAGTTAAGGAAAGCATT
>JAOXNR010054996.1:0-11701 GCA_028571225.1 Parsonsia alboflavescens | reverse complement strand
AATATAATCCATAACTTAATCAAAGATCTAAGTCTTACGTTAAAAAAAGATTAAACTAAGTTGAATTAGACATAAGGGTATCACCAACTTGAAATCACATATAATAAAAGTCTTTTAATTACATGTAATTTGATTTACACAATTCCCCTATTGTTTAATCAAGTAAGTAATTAACAAGAATCCAATTTAGCGAATAGATTATACTTATTGGAATCCAAATTACATATATAGAACCCCAAATAATTAAATCTTATTTGTTATTTTTAATTTGATGAAATGATGCTTACATTCTTAATGCAATTTTATTATTTTATCTATGTCCCTCTTGCGGTATATTTTATTAGAGATAGGTTTTTCTTTTTTGAAGAATTAAAATAATTAATAGTATAGGAATTGTGTTCTTGAGAGTAATTTTAAAATGAACTGCTGTGAGTTCGATTTAATCTTACTGCATACTCTAACTTTGATGAGTTGCAGCTTCTAGCAAATAGTAGAGGTACGTGCGAGAGCCTGACCCTGACACTGCTTTTAAATATATATATATTTAACTCCATAAAAATTGACATAAAAATTTATTCTTATTAATAGTTTTCTCAGTTGAATTCTGTCTTTCAAAGTTTTTTTGAAATTTCTTTTTATCAATTGATCTTCAAAATAATTTTTTTTTTTTAATTTGTTGATTGGTTTTTATCAAATTTAAATTTAATTCTTTGTAATTAGATCAACCCTACTTGCCCTAAAATACATATGTTTGGATATGATAAGATTTAATTTGCATGTGTTTGCAACACGTACCTTCAAATTTTGACCTCATTGTAAGAGAATTGTTACTTTAGGTGTGATTTTTCCCCATTAACTTACTTTCTTTTTCTCTGCTATCGACAGAGTTGGCTATCGAGAACATCTCCTAAGTATATACAGTCATCGAGTGGTTTTGAATATCCCACATTAACGTCAAGGTCCAAGAAAATTCTATTACAAAATTATTATTAGTGCAAATTCTAGAACTAAAATGGCAGAAAACACTTGAAACGGAAGAAACAATTTGATGCTGAACGCCATAAAAAAATTGACTAAATAGGAATTAGAATTTGAAAGAGGAACAAATCATTCTCTCAATATGATTATCTAAATCAAAAACAAAACAATGCTCTGCTAATAACAAAACCCTAAACGACTTATAGCGATAGGAGATGCAAAAATAATAGAAACTGCCTAAAATAACAAACACTACCAAAAATAGAATGAAACTACCTAAAAACTTAAAAAGCCAGAAAAACCATCCAAATGACTCTGAAACGAGAAAACACGAAGTCCATTATCATGCTAAAAGGCGATGAGTATGACTGATTGGCTTGTTTCCAAGCAGCCCACCAAATTCCAACCCATTCCGAGTTTATCAATTATAGGTGCATCATCCTGCCCTACTAGGAAAAGATTCACCCTCAAATCTGCTTCATCTTCATCGATTTCAATCTCCTCGGGTTCTTCCTCATCAGTAAGGTAAGGTAAAAAATCTAGTACATTAAAAGTTCCAGATACATTTTATTCACCAGGCAACTCGATCTTATAAGCATTATCATTAATTCGCTCAAGAACTGTGAATGGTCCATCAGCTCTAGGTTGCAACTTGCCAAACCTGTCAGCTAGCAAATGCTCTTTTTGGAGATGAATCCACACTACATCATCCTCTTTGAAAATGACTCTTTTCTTGTGCTTATCCACTCGTTGTTTATACTTTATGTTGTGCTTGTTGATTTGGTTATGAACCTGTGAATGCAGCTCTTTAATGTGCTTGGCATGCCTATTTGCATTCTAAACTGAACCGCTTGTGAACTGGAGATGATGTGAGATCTAGAGGAGTAATTGGGTTATGCCCATAGACTATCTCAAAAGGACTCTTGCTTGTAGATCAATTATGTGATCTGTTGTAGGCAAATTCTACCCCGATGTAGCACCAAGTACCATAGCCGTGGGCTATCTCCTACCAAACTTTGCAGCAAATTCCCTAAGCTTCGGTTGACAACTTTGGTTTGTCCATCAGTTTGGGGGTGGTGAGAAGAACTAAACTGCAATCTAGTTCACATGTGCCTCCAAAGAGTGTGCCAAAAGTTACTCACGAACTTTGCATCACGATTTGAGGTTATGGACTTGGGAACTCCATGTAACTTGACAATTTCCTGCAAAAACAATCGAGCAACCTATGAAGCATAAAAGGTCTTGTTACAAGGAATAAAATGAACCATCTTTGAGAATATGTCGACAACCATCATTATGGAATCTTTGATCCGCTGTGTTTTTGGCAACCCCAAGATGAAATCAAGGCTGACATCCTCCCATGGAGCTTCGGGAACAAGTAGAGGCATATATTAACCAGCATTGGTACCTTTGGTTTTCAATTCTGCACCTCTCTACAAACCGAGTAACGTCATGTTCGATTCGTGGCCAATAAAAGTGCTCACTCAGCAAGGCCATCTTATTATCCACACCAAAGTGCCTAGCTAGACCTCCTGTATGACTTTCAATAACAATGGATTCCCTCAAAGAACACTAAGGAATACACAACCTGCTATCTTTAAAAAGATAACCCTCCACACTCATAAACTACTGAAAAGGCCCTGCTTCACAGTTCTTCCAAATACCTCCAAAAGAAGGATCATCCACATATAAATCTTTAAAAGAATCAAAGCCCAAAACTCTCACTTGCATTGTAATGGAATAAAATGAACCATCTTTGAGAATATGTCGACTACCACCATTATGGAATCTTTGATCCGCTGTGTTTTTGGCAACCCCAAGACGAAATCAAGGCTGACATCCTCCCATGGAGCTTCGGGAACAAGTAGAGGCATATATTAACCAGCATTGGTACCTTTGGTTTTCACCAAATGGTAGATTCCCCACCTCTCTACAAACCGAGTAACATTACATTCCATTCGTGGCCAATAAAAGTGCTCACTCAGCAAGGCCATCTTCTTATCCACACCAAAGTGCCTAACTAGACTTGATGTATGACTTTCAATAACAATGGATTCCCTCAAAGAACACTGAGGAATACACAACTTGCTATCTTTAAAAAGATAACAGTCCACAATCATAAACTACTGAAATGGCTGTGCTCACAGTTCTTCCAAATACTCCAAAAAGAAGGATCATCAACATATAAATCTTTAAAAGAATCAAAGCCCCAAACTCTCACCAGCATTGTAGATAGCAGTGAATGTCTACTGCTCAATGCATCTGCTACCTTATTCGGCGCTCCTGCCGTATGTTTAATGGCAAAAGTGAAAGCCTGAAGAATCTCCCCCACTTTGCATGCCTCGCATTCAGTTTATGCTACCCATTAATGTACTTCAAGGCCTCATGATCAGAATACATAACAAATTCTTTCGAGATAAGGTAGTGCCTTCAATGCTCCATGCTCTTCACTATGGTGTAGAACTCCTTGTCATAAGTTGAATATCTTTTCATAGCTTCATTCAACTTCTCACTGTAGAAAGCCACAGGTTTCTTTTTCTGACTCAAGACTCCCCTAATAACAACGCTCGAGGCATCACAATGCACCTCAAAAACCTTGCTAAAATCTGGAAGTACTGAAACCGGGGCATCGGTAATCCTCTTCTTCAACAACTGAAATGCCACAATTGCCTCATTGCTCCACATAAATCTGCTTCCCTTCAGGCAATCCGTAAGAGGAGCAATAATAGTACTTAAATCCTAAATAAACCTTCGAAAAAAGGACGCTAGCCCATGAAAACAGTGGACCTCATGAATATTCTTCGGAGCCTCCCAATTCGTAAGGGCCTCTATCTTAACTGGATCCATTTGAATGCCTTCCCTTGACACAATATAATAGAAAAAGGTCACATGATTAATTAAAAAGTGACACTTCTTGGTGTTGGCATACAATTTCTGCTCCCTCAACACCTGAAATACTCTTCTCAAATGCTGCAAGTGTTTCTTAATTGAAGCACTAAAAACCAAAATATCATCAAAATAAACAATAACAAATTGCCCAATACAAGGACGAAAAACTAGAGTCATCAGCCTTATAAAAGTGCTTGGAGCGGTAGAGAACCCGAAGGGCATCACCATCCATTCATACAGACCATATCTAGTCTTAAACAAAGTCTTCCATTCATCCCCAGGTCGCATTGTAATCTGATGATAACCACTCCTCAAGTCTATCTTCGAAAAGATAGTCGCCCCATGTAATTGATCAATCAAATCATCAAATCAAGGACTAGGATATCTGGATTTTGTTAATAGCTCTGCTATCTATGCACATCCTCAATGATCCATCTTTCTAAGGAACCGATCAAGCCGACACGGCACAAAAACTCATGCTCTCTCGGACCGTGCCTTCCTCTAACATCTCCTGCACATGATTATGCAACTCTTCATGTTCTTTAAGACTCATTCTGTAAGCTGCTTTATGGGGAATAATAGCTCCTGGAATGAAGTCAATACAATGCTGAATGTCTCTTATGGGCGGTAATCCATGTGGCAAATCTTCAGGTACAACATCTGCAAGTTCTTCAAGCAAAGGAGCAACTTGTGTAGAAACTTTAAGATTATCAGAATTTCGCTCCATTACCACAATGGCAAAAAACTCAGGCGCATTCCGTGTCTCTTCCTGTAATTCTGATCTGGACAACACATTATTTTTCACCTCCTTTCTCAAGTCTTAAGCACCTAGGGTAATGGTCCAATCATCCTTCTTCAAGGTGTAGGTATTCCTGAAACCATCATGTTGTGTCCGTCTGTCAAACTGCCACGATCTTCTTAAAAGAATATGGAAAGAATCCATGTTTACCACGTCGCACCACACCTGATCAGTATAAATTTTCCCAATCGAAAATTGCACAAGACACCTCTTGCACACTTTCACCTCATTCCCTTTCTTAAACCATGACAGCTTGATCTTCTATCTTCAGCAATAGCTTGTCCACCATAATAGTGGACACCACATTCTCGCAGCTTCCTCCATCTATTATCATGCTACACACTTTTCCTCCACTAGTGCATTTAGTATGAAAAATATTATGCCTAAGCCACGATTTGTCTTCCACCACATCAACATTTAGGGACTCACCAGAATCAATGTAGATCACCTTTTCTCGCTCCACTTATGCATCTGCATCCCCTTGTTCACCCTCAGATTCATCATATACTGGTTCCTCAACAAGCATCACAAACTGTTGGTTCGGACAATCAGCAGCGAAATGTCTGAGTTTGTGACACTTGAAACATCGCTTGCCCATTGTTCATCCGTTGCTAGTTCCAGCACTTTTTTGCCCCTCCTTAAATGCAGGTTTGGAACTTGCGCCCTTAGCTGCAGCTTCTGTCGAATTAGACTTTCCTCTAGATTCTTTGCCCGTCCACCGGTTCTAGAATTTGGAACTGCTATCCTTCCTTTTACATTATCATTCCACCTTCAAGGCCAATCTACACACATCCTCATAGGTCCAATATTACTATAATTGGACAACATCAGAGATTTCATACCATAACCCCACCAAGTGTCGAGCAATTGTTTGCTTGTCTTGCTCAGCTACATCACAATGCATCCACAATCGATCATCTTCCTCGGTGTACTGCTCGACTATTAAATCCCACTGCTTAACAATGTGATACTCAATAAATGCCTCCTGCCTATAAAGAGTAGGTAAAAATATTTTTTTGCAATAGTTTCTTCATCTTTTCCCAGCTATTCACCTTTGATCTCCCTTCTCTAGCACACTGGTTTTTTACATGTTCCCACCATACCGATGCATGTTTTCACAGCTTAATAAACTCAAGAATCTTGATCTTCATCAGAAATTATGAGAGGACTGATTTCCAGGTTCTACTACTTCATTCCATCCCTGGTTCAGAACCCCGTAAGGGTTGACGTCCTCATCTTTCTCATCAGATGGATGTTCAGATTCCTCCTCTTCTTCGGATTGAACGTCCAACCTTTTCTTTGCAAGTTGTCGCTCCAAATCCTGGATTCGTCTTCTCTGTTCTTCAATTTCTATGTCTCATAGGTCCCTTCGACATGGTTCTATGTCAGCTTCAAGAATGACTCCATGCCCTCGGCCACCACGAGCCTGTCGTCCACGACCAACAAGATTCCTTTTAGCCATTGATTCAAGCAACCTGTTCTTGGATACCAAATGATGCCGAACGCAATAGAAAATTGGCTAAACAGGAATTAGAATTTGAAAGAGTAACAAATCGTTCTCCCAATATGATTATCGAAATCAAAAATAGAACAATGATCTATTGCTAATAATACCCTAAACAACTTATAGCGATAGGAGATACAAAAATAATAGAAACTGCCCAAATTAACAAAAACTGCCTAAAATAGAATGAAACTACGTAAAAACTTAAAAAGCCCAAAAAACTATCTAAACGACTCTGAAACGTGAAAAAACGACATCCATCATCGCATTTTCAGTATGACTAATTGGCTTGTTTCCAAGCTGCCCACCAAATTTCATCTCATTCCGAGTTCATCAATTATAGGTGCATCACAATTGCATAGGAGACATAATGGAGACAACAACGGGAAAGCTACCAATGGTAACAATGTGGTCATAGTAAGGAATAATAATAACAATAACAATATTGTTTTTCCTAATGTTGTGAGAATTTTAAAACGCATTATGACTTATTCAATTTTTATCTGCATTTCATGGATTGCCTAACGATGATACTCACATATGGGGGTGGATTTGAGTCGAGTTAAGCTCAATCTGAGCCCTTGGTAAGGTCGGTTCAGCCCAACTCAATTACATTTGATTAGGTTTGAGTTTGACTTAATAAGAATTAATCAAGCTCTTTTTTATGGGGCGAGCTCAACTCGATGTAAGCTCGCTCATGGGGATTTTCAAGCTCAATAAGCTAACTTGATTAAATTTCAAAAAATTTGTTGTGCACGTGCACACATGCACACACACATATATACATACATGTATATATATATCAAGAAATGTTATAGAGTGCTACGGAGTATACCTTGTAGAGTGATCCAATTAAATCTCTAACGGTTAAAGTTAACAGTCAACTGTCTTATTTTTTTAAAAAAATAAATTAAAGTTTAATCAAGTATCCTTAGGGTTTAGTTTATAAAAAATATATATTTGAAAAAATAATTATTAATAAAAGAATTTATTTTTATCTTAACAATAAACCGTTAGAGACTTAATTGGGGCACTTTATAAGGTGTACTTCATAGCCCTCTATAGCATTACCTATATATATATAAATATATATATATATATATTAATATATATAATTTTTTAATAAGTTTAGAATATACTAATACCATGTACTGTTCAATTTTTTAGTTTTGAATTACCTATAAACACAAATATAAAAGTTAACCTCAATTTTTCAATAAAATTATTATTATTGTTTTTTTAAAAAAATATCATTCGAAAAGACAAAGGATAAACTTATGTATACTTGTGCAAAATCAACTAAAATTGATAATATTTAAAGGATATAGAATAATACTATCAAATATTTATACTCATATAATTGTATATAAATTTGATTATTAATACCATACACACACATATATATATATATATATATATATTATCGAGTTGGCACGAGCAATGAGTCAAGCCTATCAAAGCTCAAATTTGGCTCATTTACAAATCGATTCCAATTCTTGAGATTAAACTCAACTCATTTGCTCATGACTATCAAAGCTCAAGTTTGACTAATTTACAAATGGATTTGAGTCCTTGAGCTCAAGTTTAACTCATTTACTCATGAAGCTGACTTATTTAGATATTAACGAGTTGAGTCATGAGTGAGTAGCTCATGAGTCAACTTGACTCATTGCCACCCTTCACAGACATATAAAAAATTTTCAGTTGATTTGTTTTAATATGAGTCGAGGGACTTCAAAGGAGGTAACTAACTTACCTGCTTTTCCAGTATGCATAAGAATTGGTTGTTTCATTTGGCCTCTGGATATATTCTAGACTAGGATTCTATGCAGCAACTTTTTCTGAAAAAAATATTTTCCTGCATCTAGATTGCATCTATTGGGAAAGAAATTTGTTGTATTAGACAGAACAATGGTAAACAATTTTGCACGAATATTGAAAGACTAGAAAAGTTTTGTGCTCTTTATCAAATTAGTGAACAACTTCTCAAGCAATATTTTTATGGAGAGATGACCATTCTTGACAGGTAAATGTCAGATAGATGTGGCTGGTGGAGGGGCACTTGCGGATAAAATTCAATCAAAGACTCGAGAATTGATTGCAAAGATAAGATTGCATCTAATACGCAATCTTTCGGTACTATAAGGACCAATGAAGTCAATGTTTCAACTGTGGTAGACAAATTAGATAAGATCATATAATCCTATTTAGAATTTAACCTCATATCGTTTCAAGTCTAAACAATTACGCATTAAAAATGTGTCACTAATAGTTTATTACTTAATATAACAGTTGAGCGATACCTAACAATTGAAAATGTAATAATAATAAACACAAATTATACAAATACCAAATATGTTAGAAAATCGAAGAACGATTAGTCTCACAAGTTTGTCTGCTGGAACTTTAACTACCTTCATAGATATTGAAACCTTTTTCTAATGGGCTCACATTATATGATCTCAGCAAACATTTTTCAGATTCGAACGATGGTAAGGAACGGCAATCAAGTTCAGATCATTTTTACGCTTTACTGTGACGCCCATGCTTTCTTCCATGTCCAGTTCTTCCAGCTTCTTTTCACCGGGGAGTTTCCAATAGAAATGAAACAATAATTGAGCCAAAGGTAGCATTATATTAGATACTGCAAACGATATGCCAGGACAGATTCTTCTTCCGGCACCAAATGGAATATATTCAAAATGATTTCCCTTGTAATCTACTTCAGAATCAAGAAATCTTTAAGGCTTGAATTCCTCAGCTTCCGTCCAGAATTGGACGTCTCTTCCAATAGCTCAGGCATTGACGATAACTCTGGCTTTTGCTGGTATGTCATAACCATTGATTGTACATTGTTCCCTGCACTCTCTTGGAAGTATTAGAGGAGCACTAGGATGAACTCTCAAGCTTTCCTTAACAATTGCTTTTAGAGATTTGAGATCATCAAGGCCTGATTCTTCAACATTTCCTTTCTCATCTTACATATTCCTCACCTCTTCTTGTGCCCTTTTGAGTATTCTTGGATTTCTAAGAACTTCGGAGATTGTCCATTCCGGAGATGTTGAAGATGTTTCGCTTCCTGCACCAAAAATGTCCTGAAAAGGGGAAAATCTTGATCATTGGGTTAGCAGAAAGTGTAATGGATGTAATAATTATAATGTACTCAAAAGCCTTGACCATAGTCTGGTAATTAGCTATGTTTTAGCCTAGTTTAAATATTATTGGCTTACAACTATAACAGCTTTGAGATTGGTGTCAGCAAGTGGAACTTCAGAGTCCCCTCTGTTTTGAATGTTAAGAAGAACATCAACAATATCATCCTTTCCCTTCGATTTCCCCATTTCTTCTCTATGGTTGTTGAGAATGTTTTGAAGTATTTCATCAACCTGACGATGTGCTTTCTCCATCTTACGTTTCATTGCGCTGAACATTTGAAGCAATTAAAGCAATTTCACAGAGGGGTAGAGGTCAGAAATGTCAATTTCTACTCCGAACTTGATAATATCCACAATAAGCTCTTCAACTTTTTGTTGAGACTCATTTCTTGTCCCAAACGCAGCCCGGGAAGTAATCGCATAAGTCAATGAGAAAAGCATTTGGCTTAGATTGACAGCCTTTTCCTGGCCCAGAGAAAAGATTGAGGTGATCAAATTCAAGACCTCCTCTTCTCTGATTGATTCATATTTCCGCACCCGTTTTGGACTTAGAAGCTCCATTATGCAGATTTTTCTAAGGTTTCTCCAGTAGCTTCCGTATGGAGAGAAAACAATGTCTTTGAAGTTATAGGACATGATCTTGAAGGCAAGTGCATCAGAATGAACCAAAAGACTTTTTTCCATCTTGCGAAAAAGTCGATTTAACATTGATGGGTCAATTTTAGTTACTTATATGTTTTCATCTTGTTTCTCCTTCTTGCTGTTTTTTTTTTAATCAATTTTCAGATCTACCGGATTTTAGCTTTCCTTCATGATGATGAAGCCGGTGATTGAATTTACAATGAAAGGAAGTATTAGGAAAAGAAAAGGTAGGAAGAGAAAATTGAAAAGATGAAGAAGAGAGGAGATCAATGACGAGGAGAAAACATAGTATATCAAAATGGTGGTCAGCGATGAAGAAATAGACATCTAGAGAGCGAGATAGTGACAAAGAAAAAGATCGAGAGAGAGAAAGAGAGTGGGGAGGAGGAAAAAGATGAGGAAAGAAAAAATGGACAGATGTGAAGATCAAAAGGAGAGAGGATGAAGAGAAGAGGAAGAATACTTTCAACCCTTTTCACAGATTTCTATCATGAATTGACTGAGTTTCAAATTTTCATTTCCAAGTGAAGTACTTACTACTTGATTTCTCTACATGATCAACAAGATGGTCAATGCTATACGCTTTCAAACTTCCTTTTCCTTTCGTGGTGGAACTAACAGAAAGTTATTGTCGCTATTTTATAATTCAAACATTTTTGCTTCCGCATTAGGTAAAGTCTCTTTGTCCATCGACTAGTTGGTTCTTGTCAGGTCAATTCAATAATTTGTAAGATAAAGTTACGAAGTTAATTTTTTGTAGTAACTTTAATATGTTATGCCTGATATAACTTATATGAAGTCTATGCGTAATGAATCCTGAACCGATTCATCTAAAAAATTCCCTCCTTAATGTATGATTCAACAAAATAAAATTGCAGCAATCCTTCAAAGAATGGGTTTTTTTTTAAGGAAATCACTAGCTCAGAAACTCCACTTTTAGTTTAAAAAATTCTTATATCGACCCGCCCCTTATTGGAGGATATGGATCTTGCTGTTCACTTTAAGTTAACTCGAATAAAATACAAACAACTACTTTTTATATATTTTTTTACTTTGAATCTTACAATTTTTTACGATAACTTTTTCACATTGGGACATATGTACCTTTTGGTTTACACTAAGAACCCTCTAGCCTCTTCAGTATCCGACAAGATATCACACTCAAGGGCACCCCGATTATCTCTACAATTATCTGCCATCATTATAAGAATACAAAGGAGGACATAGCCTCCAATTTTACTAGGGAAAAAGTGGGTGACATCTTCCAATTTGGCAAATTTGTCATCTGTCGCGAGAGTTTGTTTACGTAATTGGCTGCTTGGTTTGTATTGGCTAGCAATTGTGCAGAATTTCTGACACCCCTCAACTGTGTTGGTGTAGATTTTGGAGTTTTGAACATTTTTCAGAAAATTTCGTGAGGGCTGATTTTTGTGGAGACGAACTCGTTGGTGAAAATAGCCCCAAATCAGTATTTTTTGGGCAAAAACCCCCTTTTTTTTAAGTATAAAAGTTTATTTAGATGGAAAAATACATTATTATTTTATATTTGTTTTGAATTAATCGATAATAATGGTAATATTATAAAGGTTGTAGTCGCTTTGTTATCAAATATCTCATTTTTAACTTGATAAAAAATAAAGGGTAAAATAATCAATTTAGTCTAATAACTTTTTTGTTTTGACCATGCAGGTGTATAAATATTTTTAATATCTTTTAAGATTCTATAACTTTTTT
>JAOXNR010054995.1:0-11702 GCA_028571225.1 Parsonsia alboflavescens | reverse complement strand
TGAACAAACTCAACAAATGGAACTTAACCCTAGTTTTTGTCTGAGGCTTAATTCCAACAAACACGAAAGATCAGAAGAAGATACTAGGATAGTTGTAAAGAAATAAAACAACAAAACACATATAAGACCATAGGATTTCCAAAGAAACAAATATGATCTTAGCACTTCACAACAAAGAAAGCAAATAACATAGTCAAACCTTTGATGATGACCTAAGCTCAGATACCAAAATATGATGTGATTCCTTGAAGGTTGAAGGTTTTTAGGGTTCATACATTCAAAGAAATCAATCAAAGAAAAAAAGGACTCATCAAAGGTTCAAGGGAGATTAGATTGACCTTTGTAGGAAATCTACAACAACAAACCTCTTAATTTGGTAGACACTTCAATACCTCACCCTAAAGTGATTGAATGCTGTAAATGAAGTGGCTTGAGAACCCTAAGAGGAGCTCTCAAGAACACTCATGAAAGATCTTGTTTGATCTTTAAAAACAAATCACTCAAAGGTTTACATGTTTGTGGGTTGTTGGTGAAAGATGAATGAAGAGAGTATTTATAGTTCTAAAACCCTAAAATAACCTAACAATTCATGCTAGGGGTTTTAATACTTAACTACCCTTGAAACAAGCTTTAAATTACAAGAAGAAAGCATTAAAATTCAAAGAAAATAATGCATAGGTTGGCTGACCCGATGCCTGTCCGGCACTGGATGGTGCATCGGATGCAGACGGATGGCCATTGGAATGCATGCCAAAACTAGAAATTTGCTGAGCCTGTGCGGGATGTAATGGATCCGGCATTGGATTGCCTTTGTTTTCAAACGTCAATTCACTTTTATTTGGTACCTTTCTTTCTTGTTTCTTTGCCGATCTTGAAGCTAAAATTGGGCTTTTAATGCATGCCAAGTTGGTTGATCAATTGTCACCGCATAGCTGTTTTGAAGGGAGTGAAACCAAGCTGTTTAAGGGGGGTTTGGAATTAGCTACTAAGCAAGCTGCTCAAGTTGCAGCTCATTCGGTGGAGAATCAAATTCAAGCAAGCAGCTCACATGATATTCAATCGGTGAAGGACTTAGTGGCTTTGTACCAAACAAGCACCTCATTTGTACAATCGAATTCCAACCGGAACATGCTGCTCAAACAAAAGAAATTTGACCAAATAAGCAGCTGAATTTCAGCCACAAACAACCTACTCAATTTTTGAACAAAAGCAAGCAGCTCTATTGAAGTGAAATATTGGAAGCTATCTTCATGGGGCTGAAATTCCAGCTTGATTCCAGCCTCGTTTCAAGCTTGTTCTTCCCCTTCTTTGGGTGCTTCAATTCTTGGTTTCTTCTACTTGATTTTAGGTGCTTCTTGAACTGCATTCAAGCCTCTTGCACTCATATCTTCTAACCTAAACTTGAAGTACAAATCCTTGTACTTAAGCCTCCATTCTTCAAGCTTAGTTTCTTCAATGTAGGCATCATCAACATGCTGTCCTTCTTTGATTTGCATTAATGCCATCCTTGCCTTCTTAATAATTGAATATGTTATATTATTATGCCCTAGAGCATGTAATTATCTTATTAATAAATAAAGTGTTTTATTTATTTATTGTCTTCCCATGTTCTTAAAAGGGGTGCACTTTGTCTTCTACAAATTCTTATCTTTGCTAGTGTCGAGAGAACTTAGGTTTACTATATCATATGAGCAAAATCTTGCTTGGGCACTTTATAAAGCCTACCATAGTTTGATAATGCTCCCTCCATGCAAAAGTGAATGTCACTTTTGACTTAATACGGGATTCAGGAAAGCCTTCCACCTTATAGAAGTTATCACGTTATAATTATTATAGATACTGTTGGAGGTGGGGGATTATATATGATGGGAGAAACGGGCACAACCTGGACAAGTTAACATAAATGGGCAAGAGCCGAATAGAAGTCAACCCAAATGGGCTCAAGGTGCCTACCCTCAATACCCGAGAGTCAGACTAGACTAAGTCAAGAAGGATAAGTGGGCAACAACCTGCTACCACCAACCTCCTAAATAAGCTCGAGAGAGGTACACTAGACCACTACCCTCGACCTAATAACTCTCAACTCATCTTATATATCTTTCATGCCATGACCAATTGTGCAAGACTCCTAACATTCCGTATAAGCCTACGGCCACTAGGCATGAGCTCCCAGAAGAGATAGTCGAGACCCTCAACGTCCATAGGCAGGTCGCGAAGTTGGTCTAGAAGTTGGTTAGCGAGCTCGCAGCTCTCGACAAAGACGTGAATGGCAAGATATCCTAACCAAGAGAAACTCCACAATTCTAGGAGTAGTTGGTCGGATCACGTGGTTAGGGAACCTCTTTCTTTTCTTGTCTGAGGGCTCTCCTTTTGAGTGGAGGTCCTTCCTATCTTTTTTCGAGGATTGACGGCTCTTTGGTTGCCCTTTTTTGTCTTTGTCTGTGGCTGAGGCAAAACCAGGGATCTTCTTTTGGACTACTGTAGCTCCTTTATGGTTTTCGCTGGTTCCTCGGCCAGCCTGAGGGCTGCTTATCCCCCTTGCAATCCTTGTTTGAAGGCAGTGATATACATGGCATCATTCTTTTGCTCGATTTCCGCTGCCTCACCGTTGAAGCCACTGTCGTAGCTTCTCATACTCTCTACAAACTTTTGCTTAATGTTGAAGAGGTCATCTTGTGCTGCTCTGATAATTTTTTAGGAACAACTCCTTCAACTGTGTCTAACTCGAGATCGAGAGGTTGTGGTTGGACCCGTGATGGTTGTGGTTGAGTCATTAAGCTTGTTTATTTATTTCGTGTATGAAGAAAGCTAAGCTTTTTGTCTGATTTCCCACAGACGGCGCCAGAAGTGATGGGGCTCAAAAGTGAACTCCAGATCACCCCAAAGCCATAATGACGTCAATGATTGCAACCTGAGAAGAAAATAGTGATGGTCACTAAAATGGGTTGTGCCCAGGGAAGAGCTCTTATGCCTAAGTCAATATTCCGAGAGTAATCGAGTGTAATTAATTCTCCAAAAAGATTGTCCTTGTCCGTAGACTAATTATGATTTGATTATATGGAAAAGAAATCAATTACCTCTTCGATTAGGACTCTGCTTTTATATAACAAAAGCCAACTATGGAAAAGAAAGGTCTCTTGAAGCCGCCAAGACCTCTCGAAAGCCCTAAGGCCAAAAGAGACCCCGCCATGTCCTGCCACTATCACAAGGACCACGACCATCTCACAGAGGATTGTTTCGACCTCAAATGTGAGATCGAGAGGTTAGTCAAGGAGGGCCACCTATAGGAGTTCTTAGCAAGGAACAACAACCCAATCAATCCATCTCCACCGGCCCCGTCCAATAAACGAGCCCCATCGAGAGAAGGTCAAAGCGAGCTTGAGGGGAAGGCTTTGAACCCCTAACAGTGTCTTTCCAGGTCGGAAACTTCCTAGTGCACAAGATACTGGTAGACACTGGGAGTGTTGTGAATGTTCTATACCGGAAAGCATTTGACCAGATAAGGATAGACAAGAGCTCATTGATAAGGTCAGACACAGCTCTGACAAGTTTGAATGGCAGCACGACCTATGCGGATGGGATCCTTCGAGTCCCAACTACAGTCCATGTACACAACAAGGAGGTCACCAAGATCATGGATTGGATGGTGGACAATGCCCCTGGAGCCTACAATGCAATCTTGGGCAGAAGGGGGGTCATGGACTTGAGAGCAGAAATCTCTTTGCTAAACTATTACATGAAAATCCAAGTTGGGGATACCTGGATTATGCTAGCCGTAGAATGTTGCCTCACTAAAGGTAACGAAGAGAGCTCGCCTGAGCTGAAGAAGGAAAACTGCATCAACCTCCCAAAAGAGAATGATGATTATAGAATTCAAGCAGCCGGTAGAGAGAAAAAGTGTTCCTCAACTCAAAATTCCCTGAGAAATTGATAAAGGTGGGAGAATTGTTACCTCCTAAAATCAATGGGATGCTCGTGGACTCCCTTCAAGAGTACCTAAAGGTTTTCGCCTAGCGACCTTCGCTCCCGAGCAAAACCGAATCATAGTTCGGGAAGTCCAAGCTCTTCTTGACTCGGGAATTCTGAAAAAGGTGGTATACTCGGAATGGCTAGCCAACCTAGTCCTAGTTCCAAAGAAAGAGGGTACATGGAGGATCTATGTGGATTTCACCACACTGTAGAAATATTGCCAGAAGGATTCCTACACACTCCAAAGCATTGATCAAATGGTAGACTTGACAACTAGATATCAATGGCTATGTTTCCTTACCACCAAATCCCAACGGTAGTGGAAGACATGGAAAAGACCTCATTCATCACAGAGTTCGGAACATACTACTATACAAAAATGTCATTTGGCATGAAGATCGCAGGGGCATAAGGTATCAACAATCGACTCGAGAGGAACATAGAGGTCTACGTGGATGAAATTGTAATCAAGTCCAGGACCTTCGAAGATTTTATTGAAGA
The DNA here is from genome assembly GCA_028571225.1 of Parsonsia alboflavescens. Taxonomy (NCBI): domain Eukaryota; kingdom Viridiplantae; phylum Streptophyta; class Magnoliopsida; order Gentianales; family Apocynaceae; genus Parsonsia; species Parsonsia alboflavescens. The sequence goes on along the minus strand of JAOXNR010054995.1, from coordinate 7,232 downwards.
TATCAGAGAGAATTTCCAGACCCTGAAGGCGGCCCACATGAAGCTCAACCCTGAAAAATACACCTTCGAACTTTCAGTAGGGAAATTTTTGGGCTTCATGATATCAGAACGGGGCATTGAGGCCAATCCTGACAAAACCAAGACACTAATAGACATGGAACCCCCTCGAAACATCAAAGAGGTCCAAAGCTTGACAAGAAAGATGGCAGCACTGGGGCATTTTATCAACAAAATGAAAGACAAAGGAGAAAAATTCTATGATGTCATCAAAAGGCCAAAGGACTTCCAGTGGACTGAGGATTCTCAAGCAGCTTTTGGCAAGTTGAAAGAGTTCATGGGAAAACCCCTTCAACTTGTCTTTCCGACGACTAGAGAGGAAATTCTGATTTAACTCATGGCCAACGAAAAGTCAGTCAGCTCAATGCTACTGGTAGAAAGGTTAGGTTTACAATTCCTCATTTATTATGTAAGCCGATTGCTCAAAGGTCTTGAAGTTAGATATTCGAACCTCGAAAAATTTTTGTACCTCATTGTTATTACCTCGAGGAAATTAGAGCCATATTTTGAATCTTACCCAATAAGAGTATTAACCAATTTACCGTTACAGCAAGCTCTAGCAAAACCCGATCTATCGGGTAGGATAATGAAGTGGTCTCTCGAGCACTTGGGATACCAAATTGAATTTGAGCCAAGGAAAGCAATCAAAGCTCAAGCTCTCTCAGACTTTGTAGAAGAATGCATAAGGGCTCCACTAGAACTCACAAGCACATGTGAAAATAATGTCTAGATAATGTATACAGACAGTTTAGCAGAAAAAGAAAATTAAGGTACAGGAATAGTACTGATCAACCTTGAGGGAGTGAGAATCCCTTACTCTTTGAAGTACCACTTCCCAACTTTGAATAATGAATCCAAATATGAAGCTCTCTTAGGAGGTCTAAGGCTTATAAGAGCTCTCAAAGTACAGAAATTGCATCTTAAAACTACAGAGCTAAGACTTATAAGAGCTCTCAAAGTGCAGAAATTGCACGTTAAAACTTATTCGCAGGTCATAGCCAGCCAGGTCGAGGGAGAATTCGCAGCTAGACATGACAACATGATCAAATATCTCAGAAGAATAAGGGATATCACATCTAAACTTAAGCATTTCCTCATCGAGCAAATACCCAGGGAACAAAATGCAGAGGCAGACGCACTATCAAAGGTCTATCGACAGATAGCAGGGACAAATGCGGAGCTACTAGTGGAAAAATTATACTCCTCGAGCAGAAACCAAGACGACAACTTGGTCATAGAGAACTAGGCAGACGGGAGATATTCAATCTACAAATTCCTCAAGAATGGCGGCAACCCACGAGACCATAAAGACGCTTGCCAAGTGTGCAAATGGTCACCTTGCTACGTCCTAATAGGAGAAGACAAGGTATACAGGAGATCATAAACTTGGCCATTGCTCAAATGTCTAAGTCACGGAGAGGGACATTACGTCATTGAAGAGGTACATAGTGGAATATGTAGATCACACATAGGAGCAAAGAAAGTTGCCAAGAAAATACTAAGAACAGGGTATTATTAGCCCTTAATGGTTTTAGATATTGAGAAAACAATACAGAAATGCAATAGCTACTAGTTGCATGGTAATAAAGCACATGTGCCGCCAACAAGATATCAATCCATCAACGCACTAGTACCTTTTGATATCTAGGGGATTGACATACTAGGACCCTTCCTAAAAAGGGTTAGGGGTGTTCAATTCCTAATTGTTGGCGTAGAATACTTCACCAGATGGGTTGAAGCAAAGCTAATGGCAACCATCTCATTAGCAAAAGTCCAGTGTTTTGTATGGAGAAACATTTTGTGCAGGTTCAGGATCCCCTAAGCTATAATTTTAGCAATGGATGGCAATTCATTGGCAACGCTTTCAAAACTTTTTGTGAAAATTTGAACATTGAACAGAGGCTAATCTCTATGGCTCATCCCCAAGCTAATGGACTCACTGGGGTCACAAACAGAACTATTATGGACGGACTTAAGAAAAGACTCACCGAGCTCGAAAGAGAGAGTCGCAAACCTGCCTAGTCGGATGAAATTCCAAGCATTCCATGGGCGTATAGAACAACACCTAGAAGGGCTACTGGAGAAACACCATTCAACCAATGCTTTGGTGCATAGGCAATGATGCCAGTCAAGGTCGGAATGAAGTCCCTAAGACTGTCTAAATACAATTCAGTCTTAAATAAGGAGGAGAGAAGGGTAGACCTCGACCAACTTGAAGAGGTCAAAAACAAAGCAATGGAAGTTGATAGAATCTACGAAAGGCAAGTCACAAATTCTTTTCAACAAAAGAGTGAAAACAAGGCATTTCACGATTGGAGAGATGGTCCTCAAGAGGTCAGATGTGGGAAAACAAGGACAACTGACCAAGCCACAAGAAAGCTAGGAAGGACCTTATATAGTCCAAGAAGTTCACAAAGGAAGGATCTATAAGCTCGTTCATCTCGAAGGAAGACAACTCCTGAGACCTTGGAACATTTGCCATCTAAAGAAATTCTATGCCTAAAGCTACTCAGATGTTGTAGACCTCATAGACTCATTAATTCAACTAGACACTATGCTAAAGGACCTTGTTGAAATGCAATGAGGCCCCAACAATACCCTCGGCTTAATTTGAGCAAGACACGAATAAAAGGTAACTCTTTTCTTTTCAGAGCTCATTGAGATTTTACTTGGCATTATTTACCTCAAGTTCAAAGTGCCAAAACAAAGACAAGATACATAGCAAGGAAATTCAAATGGATATATGAAAAGTAAGAAGGCCAGAAACAGACCTCATGCAAAGATGTTCAGTACAAGTGCATAAATAAAAAATAAAACCACAAAGGGTTGATTGTCCAAAACATCAAAGGAGAAAGATTGAAAAAGTTCTATTCTATTACAAAAATCTTCCCCCTTGCCACATCATGAAGTCTTCCACTACTTCCTCGAAAGACGGTGGATAAGAGGAGCATCATCTTCATCGTCCTTGTCCTCTGGGACATCGATTGGGGCAGAGCTACTCAGGGGAAACCCCTCTTCAGTAGCTGTTTCTGCCCCAGCAGCACTAGAAGGACTTGTAAAATAGAAGACGAGGTGGTATAATAAAAGGCTACATAGGAGAAGGACAAGTAACCTGGAAATGTCGAGTACCTTTTCCAAAATAAGTACTGCATGAGGCAAGGAAAAATTTCAGCAAATGAATCTACACTGCAAAACATGGGTATACCTTCAAGGGATGAGGGACTGCATCCAAGACCTCCTTTTCAGAGATCTTGACCTCAGAGTCATCTATCACGGCCTCCTTCCTTTTCTCAGAAGGACTTCCATCAACCTGGCCAACCTGGGCCAAGGCTTCTGCCACTACAACCTCTTCCTACGAGGCTAATCCCAAGTTCTCTTGATCCCAAGGAAGAGTACGGAGCAACTCTGGATGGTAAAGTGCGGCATCATATTCAAGGTTGGTCTTCATCTCTGGATAAAGATCTTTGAGTTTGTCTATCACCTCAACATACAACCCCATCATTTGAGGCTTCATCAAGGTCTCCACATAATCCTAAAAAGCAGGAACATCCTCAAGCTTTCCCATAGAAAGGTTGCCATTTTCATCACAAAGGCCCTGGAACCCCACCAACTTGGCCTCAAGCTCCTGGAGGCCCTCCCCTTGCTGAACACCAAGAGTGATCAACTCCACCTGATCCTTGTTAGCTTCCTCCAAAGCCGCTACTATTACTTGGACATGAGCTCTGGTTTCCTTGATTTGCTACTTGCTTGCACATAGAAGCGTGTTCACCTTATCAGCAGAAGCGTTGGTCGAGCTCGGCATTTTTCTTTTCCAGGTGAGCCTTAGCATCTTGGAGCTCAACTATCAAGGAGGCAAACTCTTGATCCTTTTCGGCCTTCTCAGCCTGCCTCCATAGGGGCTCGTTGAGGAGGATATGATTTTGAAAATAAAAGAGACAAAAGGTCAACACCAAATCAAAATAAAATAGGAAAAATTACAAGTTTACCAAAGGTCACAAGAACCTACTGTGGAGTGAAAGGAAGTAGAAAACTTGTCAAGTTCCTCATCGGTCAATTATCGACAGATCTCTCGGTCAACTGAAGGAGTGCACTCCATCAGAAAGAATTGGGAATAGGGCCATTGGAGTAGAGAGTCAGAGGCTTCCATAGCAAGATCAAGGACCCATCTCGAAGTCTCATCAGTAGAATGGGTCGCTAGAACAACAACAACCAACCTGTCCAAAGTTGAGGCGACCTCCCCAATTGCACAGCCCGGAAAGGTTTGTCTGGACCCCAATTAGCCTTCCCTTTCCCGGAAGAGCTTAGAGGAACCCTCTTCATAGGTAGAGAAGAAGGTGAAGAGGAGGAGGTTGAAATCTTGATGGGCTTGTCAGAATTCTTCATTCTAGTGACGGTTGAGCTTCGTTTAGAAGCACCCCGAGTCCTCTCCACCACAACCTATCTCCCCCAACCCTGGGAAACAAGAATTTTAGCAATAGGAGCTACAGTAGAAGAGGCATCAGCAGTGCCCCGAGCTCCACTAGAAGGAGCTTGAGAAGGCGCGGGTTTGAAGATCCATGACGTGGTCCACATTGCTGTCAAGGCAAAGAAAAAGAAAGAAAAAACTGTCAGTACAAAATCCCATGTTAGTAAAAACAAGAACCAGTTAGAGACAGAAAAACTCCCTACCGAAAAGGGATATCCCAAAAGCTTCCCAGACAGAAGAAAGGTCATGCTCTGCTAGGCTCATTACCCCAATCTGGCCTGACCTTCCCTTTCCTGGAAAAGCTCGGAGGAACCCATTTCACAGGTTGAGAAGAAGGTGAAGAGGAGGAGGTTGAAATCTTGATGGGCCTGTTAGGATTCTTCATTCCAAGGATCGTTGAGCTTTGTTTAGAAGCACCCCGGGTCCTCTTTGCCACAAACAGTCTCCCCCTAACCTGGGGAACAGGAATTTTAGCAGCAGAAGACGCACTAGCAGTGCCTTGAGCTCCACCAGAAGACGTGGTCCACATTGCTATCAAGGCAAAGAAAAAGAAAGAAAAAACTGTCAGTACAAAATCACAGGTTAGTAAAAACAAGAACTAGTTAGAGACAGAAAAACTCCCTACCCGAGGGAGATATCCCCAAAACTTCCCTGACAAAAGGGAGGTCTCACTTTGGGGGACTCCCTAGCCAAGCGGGGGTTTCAAGCCAGAAGGCGGTAGTACACTAGACCTTGACTTTATCAGACTTGGCCAAATCAATTAAGAAATCCCCATGCTCAATTTGGTCATTGGATAAGTCAAGGAGCTCATTGAAGAATGAACTGTTCAAGTTCCAATCCGAGTAGGGCTCAGACTTAATCAGATGATTTGGAAGGCTCCATTCCCCTACGGAGGATTGGAAGGGACCTACTAGCTTATGGCAGAAGTTAAACTGAAGGTACCCATTGGAGGTACCCTTAGCAGCGAAGGAAAGCATAACTTGAAGAAGCTAATAAAGAGTTCTAAAGAGACTGGAATTCTAAATAGATGACAGGTCGCTATGAAAGTGACCACAGCTTGAAGGGAGTTAAGGACAAGTTGAGCTAGGGGAAAACCCAGAAGTGGGCAATGTCGAGAAATAACGGATGAAGAAAAGGTAGGAGGATACCTCCCCTGAGGCTAGAAGAATAGAGGACTATAGGTCCAATATGCTTGATGTTGGGGCCCTCATCCTCCCTAGCGGCGACTATCTCGCCCTTTTCTAATCTCCTCTCCCCACTGATGTCAAAAATATCAGAGGGGTAGAGAGAAGAGGACATAGAATGAGCTTCTATTTCAAAAAGCTTGAAAGTCAGGCTTTTGACAAAAGAAGCCTTGACAAAAACTGGGGTGTGTAAAACACCCCGTTCTCCAAATTAGTAGAAGAATAGGAAGGACCTATTTCTCCAGAATGGAGGTAAGGAGTGTTGGACGCAGAAGACGTCGAAGTTGACACAGTAAACATCTCAATTTTATTGGGAAAAGCTCTAAAAGATGAAATTTTTTCAAAGGAAAAGACAGAAAACTCATTTGGTAAATCCTGGAAGGTGAAATAGGAAACTGTCCTAAGTTACTGGATGCTCGGACAGAAAAGAGGAGAAGAAATTTAAAGCAAGAAAGTTCTGTAAGTTCAAAGTTCTTGCAAGCAGTAAGAAGGTTTAGGTAAATCCCAAAATTTGAAGGTTCCGAATTTATATAAAATAAGGAAACCTTTGAGTTACTAAAACGGGTTGACCTTTCAAAGTTGAAGCAAGGTGATTACCCATAACTAAGTGGGTCAGTTCTCCAAATAACTGAAGCGGAGCGACTTTCCAGAGTTAAGCGAGGCAACCTTCCAAAACTGGAAATTTTTCAGTTCCCCCCCAAAACTGAAACGAGGTGATTTTCCACATCTAAATCGGATGGCCAGCTTTACAAAACTGAAAGGACACAACTCCTTCCAGAAATAGCCGTTGCGAAGAGACGGCTCGACCGGTCACGGCTTAGATATGGTAATTCCTAATACTTGAAAGTCAGACTGGCGAAGTCCCAAGGAACAAGTGGTCAAGGACCTCCTAGGTCATGGACCTACAACAAGAGTGCAAAAGAGGTCTCATTGGACCACGACCTAAGACTTGGTGAGTCCCAATCTATCTCATATACCTTCCATGCCCCGACCAAGTGTGCGCAACTCCTAACACACCGTCTGAGGCCAAAAGGTTGTTAGCAAGCTTGTAGTTCTATACTAGAGACGAGAATTTCAAGGTATCCCAAAACTAGCCGTTACAAGGAATCGGCATACTCATCAGTTGCCAAGACCTTAAGACAATAATTTAGGCACCGCGACCTCTAAGCTCGTTGGGCCTAAAGGGAGGTAATGATGGGAGAAACAGGCACGACTCGAAAGAGTCAACATAAACGGGTAAGACCCGGACAGAAGTCAACCAAAATGGGCTCAATGCCCCAACCCTCAATACTCGAGAGCAATGTTTTGTGGACCGGACCGGACCGGTCGGTCCAACCGGTCAAACCGGGAACCGGCCAGTTGACCGGTCCGGTTCAAGAGAAAAAAACGTTTTTGTAAAAAACCGGTGGTATTTTATCAAACCGTGAAGAACCGGCCGGTTCAACCGGCGAACCAGCCGGTTTTGTATTGAACCGGCCGGTTTTTATTTTAAAAACTTTTGGGACTAAATTAATAAAATTAAAAAC
>JAOXNR010054994.1:0-11707 GCA_028571225.1 Parsonsia alboflavescens | reverse complement strand
AGTGTTGAATAAAGGTGATATAAGAACAAAGTTCTTATTGAAGGGATGTGTTATAATTGTTGATGAAGGAGATTGATCTATGGTTGTTCGGTACTAAAAAAAAAAAAAAGATTGTGGGCACTTAAGTATTATAACTTTCTTGATATTTTTGTTATATCCTTATCCTTCGTTTGATAACCAATTCCCTCGCCTAACATTACAAGCCTAAGGTCCTATTTGACTCGAGTAGACCAATTTCAATTCATTAGTTGAGAGTTTGTTAGTTTACAAGCTTATGGTTGTGAATTTTCAATGACTAGATTTGTTTTTGATTACTTATAAACTCTTAACTATTTTCTCATTTTGCTATTGGCATATGAGACTTGATTTTCTAAAATTTTTTAGCATAAAAGATTTTTTATGGTCATGTTGAGTTGATTGAGAATTTGTGTTGAATCTTGATTGGCAAACTTATCACAGCTCTTAACTTGTTTTGTGGAAGAGATTTGTGAAATTGTTTGATTTGGGTCTTGAATGTTTTGATTCTCATTTACTTTGATATTCTTATTCTTATATCGTTACTTGTAAAATGAGGTCCTTTGTTTGAAGAAGTCATTGTTGAAATTGAAAGTTTTTTAAAAAGGCTCATTTTGTTAAGAAGATTACAAGTTGTTTTTCTTTTCCTTTATTTTAATTTGCTTGAGGGCAAGCAAAGTTTAAGTATGGGGATGTTTGATAAGGCAATAAAATAACTAGTTTTATATGATTTTAAATGAATTATTTATTGATAATTCTAGTTATTGTATGCCAATTTGTGGAATATTTTTACTCCCATATTTATTTCTTTGATTGTAGGAGTTTTTATGAAAAGGGATTGAAAAAGTTCAAAATTGAAGTTGGAGCATTCTATTAGAAGGCAACTATGAAAAGAAAGTAGAATCCTATTTCAAGAAGGCAACTATTTGGAGCATTCTTGGATGTATTAGAAGTCAAAGAGGAGAAGAATTGAAGTTGCTTAAAATTCTAGAAGATATTGGAAGACAAAGTCAAAGAGGAAAGCTACTTCCTATTCTTATTAGGAAAATACTTCTTTTGTAATAGTTAGTTTAGTTTTAGTATCTTAATTATCTATAAATCTGGTAGTTTTCTGGACAATAGTTGATAATCTCAGATCATCTCATCTCTCATAGTTCTTATTCTCTCTTTTTATCTTTTATTGTTTTGAGATGGTGATGAGTAGCTGAGTTATTTGTTCTAGGATTGCAAAGGATTCTTAGTGATGTGAGTGATTTCTTTGAAGGTTGAAGATTAGTTTTTCACACAAACAAGGAAACCAAATCAAGTGTAAAGAAAAGGACTCATCAAAGCTTTGTTTTGGGAGAATTACGAAGACCTTTGTTGAATAATCCACAACAACCAACCTCTTGATTTATAAAGACAATTCAATACCTTCACCCAAAGTAGTTGAATGCCCAAAGAGAAATGACTAAGAACCCTAAGTAGAATTTCTAAGAACACTCTCAAGTAGATCAAGTTTAATCTTGGTTTGGAAAGTTTCCAAAGGAAATTCTGTTGTTTTTTTTTTGTCTTAGTTGGATGCCCCTAATGGTTGAAACAAGTAGGGTATTTATACTACTAAAACCCTAAACTAACTTAATCAAATGTGTTAGACAAAAGCAAGCTGCAAATTACAATTTAAAATCCTGAAAAACGGGGGAAGAACATTGCGTTTTGGCCAGTTGCAGAAACGACTGGCGCCTGTCATTGCACCGGTTGTTCTCTGCCTTGTATTCTGGTTTCACTGGTCGAATAATATCTGGAATCAGGAATAAAACTGCTGCCAACTTTGCTACTTTCAACTCAAAGCATTTGGTGGATGTCTCTACTTCAATTGACAAAAGGCAGGCTGCTGATTCATCTCAAGCAAGCAGCTCACATTTAATCATTCATTTGAAGTCTCTGTCACTACTCAAATAACTAAAGCAAGTTGCTGAATCATGAAGCAAGCTGCTCAAGTTCCTATTCATTCGGTGGAGAATCAAATTCAAGCAAGCTGCTCAAATGAAATTCAATTGGTGATGGAGTTAGTGGCTTTGTACCAAACAAGCACCTCATTTCTACAACTGAATCCCAACCGACATATGCTTCTCAAACAAAAGCAATTTGACCAAATAAGCAGTTGAGTTTCTGCCACAAACAAGCTACTCAATTTTGAACTAAAGCAAGCACCTCTATTGAAGTGAAACAACGTACTGGAAGCTATCTTCATGCGGCTGAAATTTTAGCTTGTTTCAAGCAAGCTCTTGGATCATTCTTCCTCTTCTATGGTGCTTGACTTCATGTGTTTTCAAGCCTCTTTCACTCATATCTTCTGGTATAAACTTAAAGTACAAATCCTTGTACTTAAGCCTCCATTCTTCAAGCTTAGGTTCTTCAATGTAGGCATCATCAACATGTTGTCCTTCTTTGATTTGCATCAATGCCGTCCTTACCTTCGTAATCCTTGAATCCACATTCTTGTATCTGAAGTACAAGTCTTTGTACATAGCCTCATTGCATAGCATCTTTGGATATCCATCACTTTGTGAATTAATTTGAGTTAAATCTTATTTCTTCATATGGTGATTATGCTTTATTGATCTATTTGTTCATATTTTATTTGTTAAGAAGATTGGCCCAACCCTAATTCGGCTACTGGGCCTGAAGCCTTTTGGACCAGCGGACTGCTATAGCCTTTGCTGGAGTGGGCCTGACTAGCATGGCTTGTTGATCCGAACTGGTCTGGACTGAAGCAACATGCATCTGAACCACCTTAGTCTGCACATCACCGTCCTTGTTTGATTGGTCCGCTACATCCTTGAGTCGGATCGATTCGCTGATGTCCTCATCACTCTCCCCTTCCTCTGAAAAGCTTGTCCTCAAGCTTGAGTTCTCACTTGTATAAGGAGTCAAATTTCTGACATTAAAAATTTCAGAAATAAAAACATCTTCAGGCAACAACACCCTATGGGCGTTGTCACCAAACTTCTTCAGCACCTGAGCTTGTGGTCAAATTGATTATATCAATTTGTATTTAATGCTTTTCATAGCCTGATCAACCATGAAACTGCTATGTTAATCTAGGTAAAAGTTGGGAAAAGGAGCCTAAATTAGACCTAATTGATACAACTTATGATTAACAGATATTGTTAATTTGTGTTTAGGATAGGAATATACCTAAACACCATCTATAACAAATTAGGGTTGGTTTTTTAATGCAATTGTTAGGACTCCAATTTGCTATAGGAATATAGGAATTGGTCTTAATATTTAGATTTACTATTGATTCAGGAGAACTTAGTGAATAATTTGGAACACTAGGTTAACAATTATGCATAAATAATTAGGTGTATAGGTAGATTTATTAATGATAACACTAAGCGAAATTAATGACCTAGAATTTATCTCACTAGTTATTTGTATTTAATTTATGTTGTTTTCTCATTTTATTTAGTAGTTTAGGTAAAAATCCATCAAAACTCACCATTTCATTTCACCACTTGAATTAGGAATTCATAATAGTATTTAGATAATTTAATTGTTTAAATTAAGTCCTCTGATAAATTTTATACTACTTGAATGGTATGTGCACTTGCGTGTCTAATTTTCGCAACAGCTATGCAGGTCCAAATCTTCTTCTTCTTCTTTTTTTGGTCATTATGGCTCCTTTAACTTCTTAAAGGTGATCCTCAAGGTCTTTTTCACCCGAAAAGTATAATTTCCGATCATTTTGCAGAAAAAATATTTTATATTAAAATATTTGGGATATTTTTGTTATTTTACTGTTCATAAATGTTTTTATATTAAGGGCACCATCGGTTGGTCGGACATCTGGTTTAATATTTGACAGAAGTTATGTTTTATAGTTTATGAAAAAATAATATCTGACCAATTCTTTCATTTGCGTGGATAAGTTTCTTATCTGAATTCATTTATGATAATATTATATTATCCAATCGTTATACTATTATAAATTTCTGCCAATAAATGGTTATTGTTATACATTATTATTTGAGAAAAGTTATGATATATAAATAAATAAATATATATATATATATATATATATATATATATATTTATAGAGTTTTGAAGTCTTTCTGACATTAAACTCTATATGTGATATGCAGAACATATTTGTTTTTTTTTTCGAAATTCTTTATGCCTAATATGCTGTAAATTTTTTCGAAATTATTATGTGCATGTTGTCATAGTCTACTGTTAGTAGAAGTCTTGTATATTCTGCTATATATTTTAACAATATAATAGTACCTTATCTGTTTATTAATAATATAATAACATTATTTGTTATAATAGAATATATATTCTACTATATATTTAACAGTATAACAGTACCTTATCTGTTTATTAATATTTCTATCTATATTGTTTACTTTTTAGAATACTGTCATCCTTTTAAGGAAATTATTTCTGTATTCTGATTATTGTCTTAAATATATCTATATTTTTGTTTAAGATAGTTTATTACATATTTGTTAAGTATTTACGTATTTCTATTTTTTGAAAATAGAAATGGCTTCTACATCTGTACCTCCTGTTGGTACTATGACTCTGGTCGATACGGTACTAATGCACGGAGAAAAGTTAGAAAAATTCAGTGGGGTTGATCTTAAGAGATGACCGAACCCGATGCTATTTTCTCTCACGACATTGGGTTTGGCAAGGTTTCTAAAGGAAACGTGTCTAGTTTTGGAAGCTGGAGAGTCAGACAATGAAAAGGTTGCCATTGTGGATGCTTGGAGGCATTCTGATTTTCTAGCACTCAACTACAAACTCAATGGTCTAGACAATACACTGTATATTGTGTACAGTTCCAAGTTAACTGCCAAGGAAGTGTGGGAAAGTATGGGCAAGAAGTACAAGACTGTGGATGCTGGCATGAAGAAATTCATAGTTGGCAGATTTCTTGATTTCAAGATGATGGAATCTAAGACCGTTATCAGTCAACTTCAGGTGATTATTCATAACATTCACTCTGAAGGGATGCCAGTGATCTAGTCTTTTCAAGTTGCTGCTTTCATTGAGAAGTTACCACCTTCTTGGAAAGAGTTCAAGAGCTCTCTTAAGCACAAATGCAAGGAGTTATCTCTTGTGAACTTGATCACTAGGCTGAGGATTGAGGAAGATAACCGTCAGTCTGATAAGAAAGTTGACAGTAAAGGCAAATGTTGTGGACGAAGGCTCCAAGAAGACTAATGAGAAAAGCAAGAAAGAGCGACGAAGTTCACATCCAGGGCTAGAAAATTTTCCAGGGAAAGTGTTACAACCATGGCAAGCCCGAACATCATGCAAAAGACTGCAGGGCTAAGAAACAAAGAAGACACAAGCAAATGTGGTGGAAGAAATTGCTAGTGGAGTTGGTGACATCAAATTAGTTGCCATGATTTCTGAGTGTAATCTGGTTGGCAATCCCAAGGAGTGGTGGGTCGATACCAGAGCAACATGCCATGTGTGTGCCAATATTTCGATGTTCTCATCTTACTTACCTGTGGGGGATGAAGAAAAGCTGTACATGGGAAACTCCTCTACTTCAAAGGTGGTAAGAGTTTGCAAAGTTGTTCTGAAGATGACCTCGGGAAAGTTGGTGACCCTGACTAATGTACTGCATGTGCCTGACATCCACAAGAACTTGGTGTCCAGATCACTCCTTAGCAAGAATGGCTTCAAACTAGTTTTTTTTTCTTTTTGATAATTTTGTTCTGTCTAAGAACGAGATGTTCATAGGAAAGGGTATCTTAGTGATGGGCTTTTCAAGATGAATGTAATGACTATTGTAACGAAGAATGCGTTTAATGAAAATGCATCTACTTCTACTTATTTGGTTGAGTCATCTTATTTATGGCATGCTAGATTAGAATATGTTAGTTATAAATCCATAGAGAAACTTATGAATATGGATTTGGTACCTAAATTTGATTGTCCTAAAGAAAAATGTCAAGTATGCATTAAGTCTAAGTATGCCAAACTTCCTTTTATTCAATCGAGAAAAGGATTACTGAACCTTTCTATTTGATCCATACTGATATTGGTGATAGAAAAAGTACTCCATCAAGAGGAGGAAAACTTTATTATATCACGTTTATCGTTGATTGCAAGAGATATTGTTAGCTTTACTTACTTAGTAGTAAAGATGAAGCAATTAATGCATTCAAGAATTATAAATATGAGGTTGAGACTCAATTACATAAAAAGAACAAAATAATACGAAGTGCTAGAGGAGGAGAGTATGAGTTTCTTTTTGAGGAAATTTGTTCCAAGTTTGGTATAACACACCAAGTTACTTCACCTTATCCACCAGAATCGAATGGTGTAGCCGAGAGGAAAAATCGGTCTCTAAAGGATACAATGAATGCGTTGTTAAATAGTTTCGGTTTTCCTCGGAGTTTATGGGGGGAAGCTATTATATCGGCTAATTTTATTTCAAAAATAGTACCTCACAAAAAGACACAGCAAATTCCCTATGAAAAATGGAAAGGTCGAAAACCTAATTTGAAATATCTCAAAGTGTGGGGGAGTTTGGCTAAGATTGCGGTTCCTAAACCTAAAAAGGTGAAAGTTGGACCGAAAACCTTGGATTGTGCTTTTATTGTATAAGCGTCTAATAGTAACGCATATTGGTTTCTAGTACATAAATCTGAGATTTCAGACATAGATGTTAATACAGTTATAGAAACAAGGGATGCTATAATCTTTGAGAATATTTTTCCATATAACAAAGTATATGAATCAGTGGATAAGAGACCTTGGGAAACTACACCAAGAAGTAATCCTATAGAAGATGAACCTAGGCCTAGTAAAAGGCAAAGGACATCTAAGTCTTTTGGGCCTAATTTCTAACTTATTTATTAGAAAATGAATCTCGAACTTACAAAAAGGCCGTGACTTCTCCAGAAGCTTCATTTTGGAAGGAAGCTATCAATAGTGAAGTTGATTCCACTCTGTCTAATCATACTTGGGAATTGGTTGATTCACCTCCGGGTAGTAAACCATTACAATATAAGTGGATTTTCAAAAAGAAAATGACGGCAGAAGGTACTATTGATAAATACAAAGCAAGGCTTGTAGTAAAATGCTATAGGCAATGTGAAGGTCTAAATTACTTTGACACTTATTCACCTGTTAATAGAATTACTTCTATAAAGATGTTAATCGCAATAGCGGCTTTGTATGGGTTAGAAATACATCAAATGGATGTTAAAATTTCTTTTTTAAATGGAGACTTGGAAGAAGAAATTTATCTGGAACAACTTGAAGGATTTATAGTTCTTGGACAAGAAAAGAAAGTATGTCGTTTCGTTAAGTCATTATATTGCCTAAAACAAGCACGAAAACAATGGCATGCATAATTCAATCAAGCTATGCTATCGAATGGTTTTAAATATAATGAATGTGATAAATGTGTATATGTTAAGCACATTCATGATAGTTTTGTTATTTTGTGTTTGTATGTAGATGGTAAGCTTATTGTGGGCAACAGTTGTAAAATTGTTAAGACTACTAAACAAATGCTCTCAAGTAAATTTGAGATAAAAGATATGGGAGTCGTGGATGTGATCTCCGAAGAACATCCAAAGGGCTTGCTTTATCACAATCTCATTATATTGAAAAGATTCTTGACAAGTGCATGAATCTAGATATCTCATCAGTAAAAACCCCAATAGATGTTAATCTACATCTTGCTAAAAATACTGGTGAAGGGAAGAATCAAAAGGTGTGAGCAACTGTGTTTGGCAGTTTAATGTATGTCATGAACTACACTAGACCGGACATAGCTTGTGTGACAAGTGAACTTAGTAGGTTTATGGCAAATCCAAAAGAAAATCATTGGAGAGCTATGTACCGTGTACTAGGTTATTTGAAGCATACTTAGAAATATGCTTTGCACTACACTACATATCCTATAGTACTTGAAGGATATAGCGATGCAAATTGGATTACCGGTTCACAAGATACAAAATCAACGAGTGATTATGTGTTTACACTTGGTGGTGGAGCAGTGTCTTGGAAATCATCCAAACAAACGTGTATCACACGTTCCACCATGGAAGCAGAATTTATTACTTTAGACAAAGTTGGTGAAGAAGCAGAATGGCTTCGGAATTTTTTGGAAGATATTCTTAGCTGGCCTAAGCCAGTACCTGGTGTTTGTATACACTGTGATAGTTTAGTAGCTATAGGCAGAGCAAGGAATGTCATGTAAAACGGTAATTCTCGACTTATATGCCAAAGACACAATATTGTTAGACAACTACGTGGGATTATCACAATAGACTTTGTAAAATCAAAAGAAAACATTGTGAATCCGTTAACTAAAGGATTAACTAGAGAGGCAATTGAAAAAACTTCAAGAGGAATGGGGCTAAGGCCTTTATGAGTCACTGTAGGTGGACCCTATCTAATTGACAGGAGATCCCAATATCTAGGTTCAAAAGGAAAACGAAGTTATGGTTGACCGCTAGAAGTACTGTTAAACTCTTACCTATTCCTATCACAACAGTGCAAAATTGGCAGGTTAAGCTACGACTTTTAATGATTTTGAATTGGTCAAAGTGAATTTAGAAATCACCTACGTGAGTGGAAGTGTGCCCACTTCTGTGAGAACTGACAAGGCCAGTTCTCTAAAGCACTCGTGAAACCAGGAGGTGTTCATGGCCGGAAAGAACACAACACTGAGAACCAATTCTGGAAAGAGAAAATTGTGTGATTCTTGCTGTCTAGACTTACATTAAAGTTGACGGTTCAAAGACATTGTTCTACAAATTAGTTGTAAGTCTGATAAGTCTCACTAGGGTAGGTTCAAAGTTTCGACTACCTAACCCGATGCAATTAATTCTCGTAAAATAATTAATCACACAATGCATTTTCGTGCATACATACACAAACCTATGGAGACGTCTGAAGTTCTCATTGATGTGGGGGATTGTTGGAACCTACTTTAGTAATGAATGAGAAGTGGTGTGTGGAGAAGTGTATCCCACATTGGAAAAAATACAAAGAAAGAATGTCCTTATATAAGAGGTTTAATTAGTAGGGTTTGAGTCCCAAAGGGCACCCAACTTTTGTGGAAGGGGAAGGACATAGACTAAGTCAACCACTACGCGCGCCGCCGTCCGACCAGTCTGGTCGATCGCGGTTGTGCTGTAACCAGTTCTTTTTTTAATTTTTTCTGAAAACAATTAAGAAATATTTTTTATTAATTAATTAACTGTAGATGGGTTTCTATAGCTTTTCAAGGGTTACATTTTCTCAAACTTAAAAGTTGCAGCTGATGTTTTTTTCCAAGAGATACATTTTTTCTATTTATAAATATTTTCTGAAAAAGTCTCTGCATCTTTTCTTCTCCATTATTTGTGAAATTTCCAAAATTGTGTTTGAAGCTCTCCGTTCAAACCACTTTTGTGGAAGGGGAAGGACCTAGACTAAGTCAACCACAATGTGCACTGTCGTCCAACTGGTTCAGTCGGTCGCGCTTGTGGTGTAACTGGTTCTTTTTCTATAGCTTTTCAAGGGTTACATTTCCTCAAACTTAAAAGCTGCAGCTGATGTTTTTTTGCAAAAGATACATTTTTTCTATTTATAAATATTTTCTGAAAAAGTCTCTGCATCTTCTTCTTCTCCATTATTTGTGAAATTTCCAGAATTGTGTTTGAAGCTCTTCGTTCAAACTACTTTTGTGGAAGGGGAAGGACCTAGACTAAGTCAACCACAACGTGCACTGTCGTCCGACTGGTTCAGTCGGTCGCTCTTGTGGTGTAACTGGTTCTTTTTTCATTTTTTTCTGAAAATAATTAATAAATTTTTTTTATTAATTAGTAGATTTTTTTCTATAGTTTTTCAAGGGTTACGTTTTTTCAAACTCAAAAGTTGCAGCTGTTTTTTCAAGAGTTACGTTTTTCTCGAAGAGTTTCGTTTTTTCTATTTAATAAATATTTTTTGAAAAAGTCTCTGCATCTTCTTCTTCTCCATTATTTGTGCGATTTTCCAGAATTATGTTCGTAGCTCTCCGTTCAAACTTTTGTATCAACTTAGAGAGACAGACTCGTTCTATCCTGGGAGACTCTTGTTCTTGTAATCCGATACATCGTGAGGGAATAATTTTCTCTTAAAGATACTCTGTGAATTCAGTGGGTTCAGATTATTTATCTGCAAATAGGTTCTTCTATTTGTATTCTATATTTTCGTTTCTGTTATGTTGTTTTCTAATTTCTGTCATTTATCGGGACTTAAATAAATTTGGTAACCGACTGCTACATTATTGTTTGTTGAATCTTGGCTAGAAGGGGCTGTGGTAGCTTTTGTAATATGAGCTTATATGGACTTGTTTTTTCTATATATGAGCTTAGGAGAAGGAATGAATACTCCTTTTATATCAACATGGATTAAAAATAGACCATTACAAGACATCGATTAAAATTGAATTTTAGGGGAAAGAGTGGGTGCTCTTTTTATATCGACATCAAACCATCAGAAGATATCACACTTCTCAAGTTTGAAATTAGAAAAATAAATCTGTTCCACATCACACTCTGTCTTTTGCCTTAGATCTCTATGTGAGGTTTTGCATTGCAAGTCCAGCAATAATACAATTTATATTATGCATAACATAATAATAATAAATTTTCAATATAAAATAATGAATTAGAATAAGTAATTTAATACAATAATTATTTATAATGAAAATAGGAAGAATAATTATTGTGGATAGGAAGAATAAAAATTATTTAAGTTGTTCCTATTATATATAATATGTAGTATAGATTGTAGTACCCTAAGGATTCTTTATAGTGACCATATGTTTATAAATTTCGTGGATAGGAAGAATAAAAATTTTAGTGCATTAATTATTGTGGTCAAATTTAGGAATATAAAATTAGGATATAAAGAATATCAAAATATAAAAAAGAAAAACATGTAGTGGGCGGAGTACATTTTGAGTATGAACACTGAGGAATTGGGTGCAACGTAAATATCCATCTTTTTTTTTTTTTAATGTAAATATACCAATATTATCTATCCTAATAATTTTGATTAGATAATTAGGAAAATGTTATGAAAACTCTATAATCTGCAATAGTAACCATCTAAGAATATCATGGGTTCACATCTCCTCAATCATTCAATATTATACTAATAAAACATTAATAAAAATTTTATTTATAGTTTTTTAATTATTATCTTTTAATATATTTTATATATTAAAATTCAAAAAGATAAATTAAACTCTAGGAAAACTTTATACACTTTAAATTTCTACATGTGTAACAGAAAGTGACACACAATTATGTAATAAGAGATCCTGAGCAGAATATCATGGTATCTAAATGTTCAAAAAATTAGAGGAAAACTCGGTAAACAGAGATCCTATATGAAATTTGGGTGGCTTGGTGTGATTTACTTCATCCACATGACTTGCGCAGCAATAGGAAGATCATTAACAAGATAAATTGACAACATTATCACATCATGATAGTTTATTTCATAAGCTTTTGACTTAATTATATATTTTCGAAGGTGGATTCCACCCGCTACTTAGTGGAGTAAGGCGTTTTATGCCCCTCTACAATTTCTGAACCAATAAACAGGTAGGGGTCTACCTAACCCCCATCATTTAAATGATTTTTTTTTTTTTTAAAAAAAGAAAGAAATACTCCCTAATTGTATTATATACTTT